>CATIWR010270746.1:0-16500 GCA_949677035.1 Omphalea diandra | reverse complement strand
CAAGAAAATAGCATAAGTTCAGAGGGAGCATTGTAGTCATACTTAGAAATTTCACTTTGATTGGTTGCATGTCATACTTAGAAAATTTCACTTTGGTGTTTATCTAGAAATTCTTAAGTATTCATTAAATCATTCACCATTACAACTTCACAACTTCAAATCTCATGCATTTATTTTCCCTTAAGATCAATCTAAGTTGTCAAAACAAAAAAAAGAGAGGAGATTGTTGGGCTAGGTTGATTTAACCTGAGTCATGAACCCCTTTTAATATTAACAATAGAGATTGATCAATTCTAATACTTTTATCTAGTGTTGTTTTGCAGATTATAAGTTATATTTTTCATTAAAAGTAGGTTAGAATTAAAAATCTCCAACAATGTAAAGATCATCCAAATTCACAGTGTGTGTATGGTATATCGCGATTGCAAATCGATCACAAGAAAGGATGAAGCTAGGCTAGAGGAATTCATGGGCTATCTCAGTGTCGCGAACCAACCAAAGTCCACAAAGCTTTAGTCACAGAGGAATTCGCGGTGCCTGTTACACTAGGGTCGTAACCGTGACTTTCATAATGATAATGGAGGGAAGCTAAGCCACAACCACAACATGTCAGATGTCCTAAGTGTCCATTGAAAGATAAAAAATCGCAAGGGCAAAAATCTAGTAGCGACAGCGACTCAAGGATTTGAAGCTTCTTCACCAAACAGAGGAATTCACAGTCTCAGTCGCGCCCAAGCCTTAGGTTTCTTATAACCGTGACTTTTGAGAGTGGTTAGAACATAACAACTATATTTTCCTTGACAACCAATAGAAAGCTGACATGTGGACAAGCCGCTAGACACAAACGAGATTTTTCGTTGAAATTTTTAGCTCCATAATGGAAATTGAAAATTCGTTATCACGAAATGGAAGTAGCGACCGTGACTTCCATCTGACAAGCATTTAATGCTAAATCTGCCTAGCACATCTTTGAGATTTATTAATAGTTTTAGTTCAACATCTCTTTGATGGGTATGAGCTATAAATACTCCACCAAACAAATGTAAATGAAAGAGAATTCATTAATTTGTAACCAATCTCTTACCAATTTGCTACTCATTTTTTTAATTCTCATTTATATGTTTGTGATTGTTTGGTGTGAGCAATAAACACCATTGTAAGAGGTTTTAATATGAGCCTTGAAAACACTTATGAGAGGTTTTAGTGTGAGCCTTGAAAACACTTATGAGAGGTTTTATTATGAGCCTTGAAAACACTTATAAGAGGTTTTTGTGTAAGCCTAGAGAATATAAGGTGTAAGGTTATTGTGTGAGCCATAAACACAAATTGTAAAAGTTTGGCATGAGCTTGAAAACAACTATTGAGTTGAGTGAAATACCCAATTGTAGAGAATCATGGAGTGGATGTATGGTTAGTTAACACCTGAACCACTATAAATACTTATGTAAATTTCTTTCTTCTCCTACTCCTCTTCTTAAACATAATAACCCTCTTTTTAATTTTTAATTGAAAACTAATTCAACCCTCCTTCTTAGTGCCCTAGGCCAATAAGGAGTAATACCAGAGAAGTTAAAGGAGAAGTAATAAATGTGCATATGCATATAATATGAAATTAAGGAGGAGTAGCATGAACTTATTATTATAACTTGTACATTTAGTGGTAAATTATATTTTTTAATACTTTGATATACTTAAGGATGAGTTAGAATCTAATTAGCTTCATTATATGATGTACCTTTTCTTTCTTTTTTTTTTTTTTTTGACAATTTTGATTAAACTTAATAGATTGTTTTTCATCATAAAAAAAAGGGAGAATGTTGAATCTAACTTGGGAGTATAATGAACCAAGCTTGTTTTGATGATTACTAACACATCTAAAGGCTAACCTTTGCCTATAATTGTTTGTGTAAAATATTGCAGGTACATTAATTCATTGAAATAAAGATGTTTGAAAGACTTAGGGCAAAAACTCTAAGTATTCAACTCTAATAGGCATTGCGATTATTCCAACAGGCATTGTGACTCAACAATGGGCATTTAAAGATCTTAACAGGCGTTGAAATGATACCCAAGTATGAGTGAAGTCTTATGTGCCTCTCAACTAATGCTTTTCTCAAAGCTCAATAGACGTTGGATGACTCAATAATTGAGCTATGCAAAACCTCTTCACAACGGGTGTTGCAATTTTGTAATGGGCGTGGATTTGAACATTTCAATAGGTGTTGCATTTTTATAGTAAGTGTTAGACCAAGTGACTTGACTTAAGCAAAATTCTCTAGATCCCAACATAACTAACAAACGTTAGAGAAGTTCTCAAGCAGAACTGAGATCTCTAGACCCTCTAATGAGACAATCTAAAAAATGCAACAGTTATTGAGATCACTTACAAAGGGCATTAGAAGTTCACCAACAATCGTTGAAGTACTATTGAAAATCTTGAAAAATAAAGGATCGAGTTCACATCCTTCTAGAAATTTGCATTGAGCATTGTTCATATCTAATAGGAGTTAAAGTTGAATTCCAATAGGCATTGAGAATTGTCAACAACCATTGAAGAGTTGTTGAATAAATGATTGAAAAAGTTAGAAGAGGAGCATCTAGGCATGTCTCTTTCTAACAGCTAGTTCTAGCTAGCATTTTTACAATACCAATGACCATTAAAATCATATTGTGTTTGAAAATCACCCAGATGATGACTGAACAATAGGCATGGGGATGTTCAACCAGCATTAAGTGTCTACTCTAGTGACATGAAGTGATAACCTTTTTCTAATGGCTAGTTTCGTGTCTTTGCTTATAAAAGAACCTTCTCACAATAGAAACAAAAAGAGAAAATAGTAAAAAAATGAGTATTTTCATAGTGAAAAGCTATATTTGAATAAAAGGGGTGAAACAAGTGTGATCTAGCTTAAAAATAGAAGATCATTGTCAAAGCTTATAAAAACTATCTTTAAAAATAAAGTTGAAGAACGAGTTTTTTGACTTCTTTCAAAACTCTTAACCAAATCCATCATATGTTGTAAATGTGTTATGAGTTATTTATTGCTTGAGTGAGAGAGTTTAATTTAACTTTCAAAGTTATGTTTTCTTTTGAGAAAATCATTGGTTAGGAGATCTTAGGAGATTTAAAACCATACTCTATGAAAGGTTTAAGGTAGTACCTATAAACTAGTTTGCGAAATGGTCTTAATAGCACTCAAAAGTCTACTTATAACGACTTGGTAGTGCCTAAAAATTGCAGTTGTAAGGGTAGTTGATAACACCTATAAGCTATCTAGATAGTAAAAGATTCTAATGGGAATACTAGAGGAGTGGACGTAGGTAGGTTGTGCTGAACCTCTATAAATTGGTTGTCTTGATTCTTCATTATTTTCTAACTTGTTATTATTCATTTTTACTTGCCATTCCCCTATTCAACCCTCTCTTCTAGGGCTCCAAGGGATAACAAAATTTATTACAAAATATTAGCAAAAGATTTTACAATTATAGGAAGCATGTTGTAGCTTAGTCTCAAAGAACACACACATCTTTATTCCTACTTGGCATGCTTGCTGGTGATGATGAGTTACTGCTATATAAATAAGCCCTTGAGTTGCAATTGCATAGGTTGTCAAGTAATAAAGTGTATAAGAATGTGAATATCATTCCTATAAGGATTGAGAAATAAGTACTAAATGTCTTATTTTTTGTATTATCTATAAATCCTATTTAAAAGTAGGTTTAAACAAAGAATAATAACTAAGTAAACTATAAACAAAGTAATTGTTAAGAAAACAATCAATATAAGAATGTAGCTAGGGGTTCAACTTCACTTGTTAACAACCTATGGTTTCTAATCTTCTATTCAATTGATTCACTCATCTAGCGTTACTGTCGAATCACTTAAGTGATTAACTAATCTCTCTTGAGTAGCAATTTACATATAAGAACATTAAATAAAGCTCTCTCAATTAAATAAAGCTTTCTCAACACAATAGTTAAACATCATGTTATTGTCAAACAATGCGAGATCCTAGTGAAAATAATAAACTATTAAGGTTTCTTAACACATAATAGATTAAAGGAATCAATCAAGGCCCTTTACATAAAAAACATCTCTTGACGTTCGATTCAAAAAGCTCAATATGATTAAGGACTCTTTAATCAATAACATAAAGTTCACAATGATTACTAACATAATAATGAATAAAACTAGAAGAACTTAAATTAAAAAATCATAGGAGTTAGACAATATCTATTTATAACCCTACCATGAAGAAAATTAGCTCATAATAAAAGAAAGAGAAGAAGAAATAATCAAACTAATGATATTTGAGGGCACAAACTTGAATCCTTAAAGCTTTTGATTGATTGCCCTCTTGCTCCTCTTTGCTCCTAACCCTTGCTTAATTGATTTCTTAGCTTTTTGAAGGATTATTTGATGCCCTAGATGCTCCAAATTTATATGGTTTTTCCTCCTTAAAAAGTGATCTTGAGGTGTTTACTAAGTAGGAAGCTTGAAGGATTGGAAAATGAAGAGATTGGAAGGCATTAAAAATTACATTTTTGGTTTTCTAAGGGTGCATGATCGCATTTCTTAGGTGCTCAACCTTGTAATTTTATGATTCCATGTGGTTTAGAAGGTACATGACCATGTTTCAAAGGCACACGATCTTACTTTAAGGTATTGTGTTCCACAAATATTCTACTCAACTTGTTTCTTAGGCACATGGCCATGCAACACAATTGTGCTCACTTACGACCCATTTTTTACCTTAAAGATTGTTGAATTAGCTTGAGCACAAAACATAAAAGTTGTAGACCTATGTGTTAGCTTTTCTAATGGTTTTTTGAATCACCTTATTTATGTTTTGTCATTATGGAGAATGCTTGGAGAATATGTGACCCTAAGACATTGGTCTTACTCCTTTACTTTGAATGATGTGTTTTGAATGAAAACAAAACAATGACAAAACCTTAAGAATTTTTAATGATTGTATTTTTGTATTTTTGTATCCTATGAATAAACCTGACTAATGGTAATGGGGGAGTACAAAATCAACGACTATTGAAAATTCACAATGAGAATTGAGAAATTCAAAACGGGCATTGAAAAAGTGCTATAGTTTGAGCTATGCTCTATGGACCTTGAAATGGGTTTGTCCATTCATAATGAGTATTGGATAAGTGCTTTAGTTCAAGCTATGTTGGACCTCATAATGGGTGTTGTCCTTTCACAATAGGTATTGGAAAAACACTTTAGTTTGTTCTACACCTTTTAGACCTCCTAACGAGGTGTACTTAAACAACTAATAGGCATTGAGATGTTTCCAATAGGCATTGCGAGATCTCTAATAAGCATTGAATCACTTTTACATAAGGCTCACACTTTTTGGAAATCAATAACAGACATTGAATCACTTTTGCATAAAGTTCACACGTTTTGGAAATTAATAATAAGCATTGATCATACTCTAACGGGCATTAAGGCTAAAACCAACTATTGGTTTGGATGGAGATGGGGTAACCTTAAAGGGGGCAGGAGGTGAATTGGATTATAAACAAAAATGCAAACAAACAATGCAAAAGCAACAAGCTCAAATCAACATAAAGTTTTATAGTGGTTCCATAATGTGCCTACTCTACTCCCTAATCTTTCATTTAGGCCTTTTGTATTCTTTTTCTAGGCTCAAGAAAAACCTTCCCTTTTTAAGGCTAAGGAAAAACCTTCCCTTTTTCAAGCTGAAGGACAACCTTTATAATTACTCTCTTTTAACATGGAATAAGAGAGCCAACCCAACCTTTGGTGTTTCCTAAGGTACAATACCAACCTTTTAACCACTAGTAAGGATAGATCCAACCAGTATTAACACCTTTCCAATTAGGTTGGAATTACACTTTTAGCATTCAAGAAAACCAACTCTTAAAGAGTTACAAAATAATCCTTACTCTAACCACGTTAAACCAACACTAAAATGTTTGCACAAAAAGCGTGCTAGATGTTCTCTATTTGATTGCAAATATTTTCCAAAGTTTCATAATCTCTTATGGCCTTTAGAAATGTTCCTTATATAGCAAAACATCAAACTAGTTGTTGGAATAGTCGATCTTTAGTTTGATAGCTTTTTCTACAAAATTAGGCATTAGAGGTGACAACGCTCATTGATTCTAAGCAACGCCTATTGTTAGTTTCTTAATGCCTCATTAGAGATTTGTTCAACACCTATTACGAATGTAATAATGCATGTTGCATGGTCTAGAACACATTAATTATCTGGCCTTTGTGCACTAAGAAAGGAAATTTTGAATTTTGGAGGGAAAGGTTTGTTAAGCTAGAAATAGAAGAAGTAAAAGAAGAATAGGACATACCAAGTTTTATAATGGTTCAAATATTAACCAACCCTACATCCACTCTCTAATTCTTCTAATTTGGTGTTTGACTAATGTCTAATGGTGTTTTAAAGTTCACATCTAACTTTACAATTTGTGTTTTTACAAAGTCTGACTCACAACTTCACTAGTGTTTTGCAAGTCTAATGTTCAACCTGAGTAAGAGTTTTACAATCAAATGCTAACTCACAAACCCAAACTCAATGGTGTTTTATGCTCACATCAAACAACAATAACAACTTAAATACTAAGAATTTAATGCTTTGAGAAATAAGTTTGCAAGAGTTTGGCTATAATGAATGTTATTCTCTTGCATTCAAATCCATTTAGTGTTATATTTATAGGCTACAATCACCAAAGAGAAGTTACAAATAAAACTATATCCAAATCTCTAAGTTGTGCTAGGTAAATCTGTATTAAATGCTTGTCAGACAATATTCACGATCTAGACTATATAATTGCGATTACGATATGTACATAACATTAAATTTTGCTCATTTATGATGGAGAACCCCATTTGTATCTAAAGACTAGTCCATATGGCATAAAACCATTCGTTCTTTAGGAAAAATAGTTGTTACATCCCTCAAACAAGTGTGAAAGTCATGGTCTCTTCTTTTCCTCTTTGGATGGGATAATCACCACGAAATCATTTGCCTAAATTGATGTGTTGTTTCACCAAATTTGCGGTCTTGACAAGTATTTCACCATTGTGAATTTTGATGTTCCAAAGGTTCTTTAGGACACCTGACATAATCTAGTTGAAGACTTGATTCCCTTTAAATGAATACAAAAGTAGTAGTCGCGACAGTAGATATGACATACACCGCAAAATTGTCTGCCCAAATTGATCCAACTGTTTTGCAAGATAACAGTTACAACATTATAATTCATGATAGCGAATTAAGACTCAAATTTCAATCTTTGAAACCAAGGCTTGCATTCAAATTCCAATGCAATCCTTATCTACAAGATCAACATTTGAAATGGATGTTAGGACTTATTAATCTGTATTGTCAAGATCAAAAGAGAGTTTTGACTTAGGTTTCACCAACCTAGTCCAACAATCTCCCCTTTTGATTCTGACAACTTAGATTGAATTTGCAAAGGATAAAGAATATATAAGCATATTCTATAGTGTGAAGATGAAATGGTTAACAAATTGAAATGGTTGAAATGCTCCCACTCAACTAATGACATACACACTCTCCCAATTTGTCAAGATAAAAAAAAGAGGAAGGTTGAGTGCAGTGACAAATGAGACAATGATAGAGATAAGTGTAATGATATGATGGTGTTTAGTTGAGAATTAGAGTAACATAATTAGAATTTTTATTGAAGAAGGAACATCATTCATCGAACCAAATTTGCATTGAATAACCATAGAAACAACATACTTCAAACTTTTATTAAAAAAAAGAAAGATACATACCACAAGTCAAACATATAAATATGTTTGATCACACACTTAGGCTAAAAATTATAACAGGAAAGGTTAAAAACAAAAAATGAACAAGAAATAAGGCTAAAAGAAAACTAAAAGGTAGGAGAGATATCATCATCAACATCACTATCTTTTTTGAATTATTCATCTCCTCTTCCTTGGAATTCATCTCCTTTGTCCTCTTGGACACATTTTCTTAGGTATCTTCCCATTCTTCAAAATCAGAAAGATGACATGGAGTAGGGCCAACTTTGTCTTAAAGGTCGACCCAATCGCTATGAAGGTGAAAGAGAAGAAGGAACCTTCTTTTAATCATTCTCATCACCTTGTCAATTTTCTTATTGATGGAAGAGAGAGAGATAAAAAAAAGGTTGGATTTTGGCTTTACCTTAGATTTTAAAGATGGAATGGACTCTTAGGCGCCTTCTTCAATCACTTGCCTCTTTCTTTTAGAGGCATGAGTTGTCTTTTACTTCTTTGTCCTACAAGATCCCAAAGTACACACATAAGAGTAGGGATGAATGACCTTCAAATAGGTCAAATTAAGAAAGTCTTATGATGGGAGAAACTTTTTGATAAGGAATTTTTCATTCTCATCATTCAAAGCTCCCATAAACCTTTATATGGTTGTGATGTGAGAGGGAAAAAGAAATTGGCTCTTAAGTTTGGTACTCATATGGATCAATTGATCCACAAAGTATCTCCCAGTTTGGATGGGCTTATTTTTGGTGAGGCAAAAGAGAAAAGCTAGGTCTTTTTGAGAGCTTTTTCATTCCCATTACCTCCAGCATTAATGGAAAAAGGTAATAACTTTTTAAAGGAGCTAATTGGTTAAGGATTTAATGTATTTGGCCACTAAGGTTTTGGGATCATGTTTGGTTTCAATGGAAATTTCAAACCAAAACTCAAAATAGATGATGTCAGGGAAAAAGATAATGAATGAAACATCATCTTTGACTTGGAATTAAAAAAGGAGGAAAGTCAGACAAAAGTAATGAAATAGGGATTTGTAGAACCCCAAAAGACAAAACCATACAAACCTGCTTTAGATTCTACCTTTCGATTAAGAGTGATGATGCATATGAACTATTGTACAATTTCTTCAAAGCCCAGTTCTTCACAAAAAATGAATTTAGTCCAGCTAATGTTGGAGATAAATGCTTGGTTTTCTTGCTTAATGCCAAAAGTTTCAAGAAGGAAAGAGGAGGGTACTTTATTCGGTTGGATGATCTTTTTGGTGTTGGCCTTGTATCTCTCTTTATCTTCTTTTGTGATTCCCTTCATCAGATAAAGAGGAGGAAGGCCTAAGGTTGGACAATACCCTTCCCTTTTTATACTTTTATGAGTTTCTTGGGTGCCATAAAAGTAGAGGGAAGAATGTATGTGAGAAATTGAAAAAAATGAGAGGTACAGTGAAAAAAGGGTAAAAGTGGAATGAAGGAGTATAAAAGAGACTTAAATAAGCATATAATATTGATCAAAAGAGCATCAAACAAGGATGAGGCATTGTTTGATTATCAAATCAATCAATGGACAATGGTTATATCATATCATGGTTGCTACACGCTTATCGCGACCACTATTTATGAAATTTCTAAGTAACAGTTAAGATTTCCTTAAGAAAGAACAACGTCAATGGTTAACAAATTTGAAATTTGAAAAATTTTATGGTGGCAATCATAGATAGAGACAACAAATTGAAAATGTTGAAAGGTTGAAAAAGACTTATAAGTATTGACCGCTAATTGTAAATCAAAATCTTGAATTAAAAGGCATTTTTGAAAAAACATAAAAGAAACATTGGCCTAATCTTGATGTGATAAAAAATATTATGATGATTAATTCAAACAATTTGGCATTGAAAGGTACAATTGCATAATGGATTAACACATATAGAACATCTAACACAATAAGTTATCATGCAATCACCAATCATATCAAATAATGAATTAATATTGACATGTATAGTGAAGTACATAAAGTGAGATCAATTTTCACCATAGGGAACTTCCATTTAACATCTCTTGTTCCCTCTTGATAAAGTTCATTCTTTCTTCAGTGAGCGATTTAGTGAAAATATCCATAAGTTGGTGATTGGTGTCTTTAAATTTTAACACCACATTACCATTTTGGATATGATCTTTAAGAAAATGATGTTTATGCTTGCTTTTTGAATATTGATGGGATTCTTAGAAAGATTTATTACACTTGTTTTGTCACATTTGATGGGAGCGTGATCAACATCTTTTCCATAATCTTTGAGTTATTGTTTCATCCATGGAACTTTGGTGCCATAATAATTTGTTGCCATATATTCCACTTTTGTAGTGGATAAGGCAATCAAAACTTGCTTCTTGCTAAACCATGACATCAAACATTCACTTATGAATTGACAAGTTTTAGAAGTGCTATTCTTATCCACTAAACTATCGATATAATTCATTTTCAAATATTCAAGAAAAATAAAAGATGAATTCCTAGGATACCAAAGTCTTAAATGCAAGAATCTTCTTTCTACTTTTTCATGTTTGTCTCCTTGCCATCTTATTTTCTTTATCTCCTCATCCTTCTTCATGGCCAGCTCATGAGTAAGTAGCTTGCCAATGAGGACATCCATTTACACCTTTCCAATCTTTGGATTGGATTTTTATATGTTACAAACTCTAGCACCAAATTTCTCAATAAGAAGAGATTTGAGAATTTTATTGTTTACCTTATGGTTGCTGAGAATTCTTCCAAACTTCTTCATGTTTGTGACAATGAAGAGGATTTTATTTGTCATGTTGGTGATGCTTTCAATTTTTTCATAATGAAGACCTCCCACTCCATCACATCCATTTCCAACCTACTTGATTTCACAAATGTAGTGCCTTCTTGATAGTTCTCCAATGCCTTCCATATCCAATAGGCGGTTAGGCAATCATGCACTCTACCAATCTCCTTTCTTGATAAAGAGCTAAGAAGAATGGCCAATGCCCTATTGTTCTTCCCATTTGACTTTCTATGTGCTTCCATCCATTCCTCCCTTGGAATAAGTTCTTCACTACCATCTACCACTTTGGTTAGAGGCTTCCATTCCTTTGCTATAATGTCCCATAAATCCACCATATCACTATACAAGTAGATCTCCATTATATACTTCCAATGAGTATAGTCAGCTCCATTAAAGAAAGGCTTGAGGTGAGTGTGGATTCGTTCTTGTGCCATAATCTTTTCTCACATAATTAAGACTTTGTTAGAGACCAAACTCTGATACCACTTGTTGGCCCTTATGCACCAAGAAGGGGGGTTGAATTGATGGGAAATTTTGAATTTTAGAGGGGAAGGTTTGTTAAACATGAAATAAAAGAAGTAGAAGAATAATAGAAGACACTAAGTTTTATAGTGGTTCAGGTATTAATCAACCCTACATCCATTCTCTAATTCTTCTAATTGGGTGTTTTACTAATATCCAATGGTGTTTTAAAGCTCACACCTAACTTTACAAGTTGTATTTTTACAAAGGCTCAAACACAACATCACTAGTGTTTCACATGGTAACACTTTATTGAATTAGAGTTTTACAATCAAAAGCTAATTCTCAAAGCCAAAACCAATGGTGTTTTATGCTCACACTCAACAACAACAACTCAAATATAAGAAATTGAATGTTATGAGAAATAAGTTTGTAAGAGTTTGGCTATAATGAATGTTATTCTCTTACATTGAAGTTCACTGGGTGGTGTATTTATAGGCTACAATCACTAAAGAGACATTACAAATAAAGCTATGTCCAAATCTCCACGATGTGTTAGGCAAATCTGCATTAAATGCTTGTTAGACAAGATTCACGATTTAAACTTTATATTCATGATCGTGATATTCACATAACATTGAATTTTACTCAATCTCGATGGAAAACTTCATTTGTATCTTATAACTAGTCCACGTGGGATAAAACCACTGATTCTTTAGGAAAAATAGCTATTACATCCATCGAGTAAGAGTGAAAGTCGCAATCTTTACTTTTCTTCTTTAGACACAATAATCACCGCGAAATCATCTACGAAATGGATGTGTTGTTTCACCAAATTCACAATATTGACCAGTATTTCACTACCATGAATTTTGATGTTCCAAAGTTTCTTTGGGACACCTAGCATAATTTGGTTGAAGATTTGATTCCCTTTAAGTGAATACAAAACTCACGATTACAACACTAAACGCGACATAGACCGTGAAATCATCTGCCCAAATTAATCCAACTCTTCTATAAGATAACGATCGCGACCTTTAAATTCATGATCGTGAATTGGGATGCAAGTTTCAATGTTTAAGGCTAAGACTTCCATTCAAATTCTAATGAGATCATAGCTAAATATCTGCAAGATCAACACTTGAAATGGATATTAGGACTTATCAATCTACGTTATCAAGGTCAAAGAGAGTTTTGACTTAGGTTTGACTAACCTAATGCAACATGTAGCACTAGCTCAATGCTCATTGGAGTATGATCAATGTCTGTTGGAGTTTGATCAACACTTATAATTTCTCAAAAAGTATGAGCTTGGTGCTTTATTTTCAAAATCTACAAAAAAGCTTCAAGGTTTTTGAAAAATTCACAATGCCTATTGGAAACATCTCAAGGCATGTTGATTGTTTGCTTGTGCCCCATAGGGAGGTCTAGAAGGTGCAACATAAACTAGAGCACTTTTCCAATGCCTGCTATAAATATGCAACATTTGTTACTATGTCCATATCAATATTTGTGGCGAGTTCCAGAGTGCATAACTTGTGTTTGAGCATTTGTCCAATGCCTATTATGATATTCCAATAATTGTTGGGAATTGTTCAATACCCATTGAATTTTTTCTCCCTCATTACCATTCGTAAGTTTGTTCATAGGATACAAAAACACTAAAATACAAACATTAGAACTTCTCAAGGTTTTGTCATTATTTTGTTATTATTCAAAACACATCTTCAAAGTTGAGGAGTGAGACTAATGTCTTGGGGTCATATGTTCTTTAAACATTCTCCATATTGACACAACACCAAGGATGAACAACATACGTTGCTCAAAATCAATGGGTGTTGTATCTTTTAATGACTAGTTTTGCTGAAAAGCTATTAAAATGAACATCAACTATTCCAACAACTAGTTTGGCATTTAGCTATATAAGGAACATTTTTGAAGACTAAAACATGTTAGAAACTTTGGAGAACAATTGTAAACAAATAGAGAACATCTAGCAAGTTCTTTGTACAAACATTTTAGTGTTGCTTTGATTTGGGTAGGGTAAGGATTATTTTATAACTTTTTAAGAGTAGGTTTTTTTAAACACTAAAAATGTAATTGTCACCTAATTTGAGAGGCATTGATATGGCTTGGATCTATCCTTGTTAGTGGTTAAAATGTTGGTATCATACCTTAGAAAATATCAGGGGTTGGGTTGGCTCTCTTATTCCTTATTAAAATAGAGTATTGAGCCTAGAAAAGGAAAGGTTTTTCCTTAGCCTGGAAAAGAGAAGGTTTTTCTTAAGCCTAAAAAAAAAATAGAAAAGGCCTAAGTGAAAACTTAAGGAGTGGAGTATGCACATTATCGATCCACTATAAAACTCTATGTTAATTTGTGTTTGTTGCTTTCACATTGTTTGTTTGTATTTTTATTTACAACTCAATTCATCACTCCCCCATATTTGGTTGCCTCATCTCCATCCAAACCAATAGTTGGTATCAGAGCCTTACCTATTTTCAAAGCTTAATTGTAAGAGGTACATGATCATGACAACTATTAAGTCTTCTTATTGTTGAATCTTTCTAAAAAATGGACCAACTCAAATTAGAGGAAGTAGTCTGTCAATAGAGCTAAAAGAACACCATTAAGAGGAAAGGAGGAGAAAGAGATTAATGAATTTCACATCCATAAGTGATGATGAATTCTCCTGTAATAGAAAGATAAAGAAGAAGAAGGCCAAAAAGAAAGTGAAAGCTAGATGTCCAATGGCCATATAGGATGAATCAAATAAGGACTCTCCAAATGAGGTATGGAAACTTGAGGATGATGTCAAAGATATGTTGATAGTAGAAAATCTTATTCGAGGCCTTCAAATCAACAAATAATGACTTGGAAAATCTTTCTATAAAAATAAGATTTTGAGAAATGAAAATGAATCATTGAAAAATGAAATTTCCTTCAATTCTAAAACTAAAGATGATCTTTTAAAAGAAATTGATTATTTGAGAAAAGAAATAAAGAAATTGTTTTTAAAAGCACTTTTCTTAGATTCAAATGAAAGAGAACTTTTAAAAATGAAAAAAAGTGTTAAATTCTGAAAAGAAATTTATGAAATTCTTTGCAAACAAAATGATAGTTTAAAAAAAGGAGCTTTTGGACTTGAAAAATGCCCTTTCAAATTTTAATAAAGAAAAAGAAAAATAGTGTAAAATATAGCATTGGATATAATATGACTCTTCCTCCACTTCTACAAGTGTGTTTGTTAGAGCTTCACCTCTTAGAACACCTACTATCTAAGGTGTTGAATCACAAACCTCTTCATAAAAGGTATATGCTAATGCAAAGCTTATGGGAGTAACACCAGTACATGCATACACTAAAAAGCCTAGTCAAATGGCTAATCATGTTTATATGTTTGCATCTTATAAGTTGAGAAGGCAAAATGTGCTACACTCTGCACCTAAAAGAAAAATTACACATGATCATAACTACTCTCACTCACACTCTCACAGGCTAAAGGCAAATCATGCCTTTATTTATGGAACTAAGTTTATCAATAATGCCAAGGTTCCTTCATATTTTAAGCATCAACCCTTTAGGATTCCACCTCACAGTTGCTCTGCAAATGATCTTAACAAAGCATTCATTTACAATGCTTTTATTGGGGAAAATATGGCTATAAAACATACGTTTGTTATGCTAGATTAAGAGATGAACATGTCTTTGCTACAAACCCATATGAAACCAAAAGAAAATGAGTGCCAAAGAAAGTTTAATTTTGTAGGATTTGAGGCTCCTCACCCTATACTCAAAATGAAAAATCAAATGGTGAGTGGAGCTGTAAATTTTGGAGAGGCTATTGTATTTTGGAAATCATCGACTATAATGTATCTTTATCCCTACTTATTGTTTACCATGCTTTTGCTAAGGAGGAGTTTGAATTGTGGATCTCTAGTAACTATCCTTCCTCTCTTGCTATCCTCAACACATGAATAGAACATGTAACCCTAAGTAATGTCAACTGAATTATTGTTTGAATATCTTGGGAGATTTGTTAGAAAAAAAAAACATATAGATAGGAGGAGTTTTCCTTCTCTAAGTGTTATGTGTTTTAGATAACACCATAAGATATCTTAAGAAGGCTTATTTCTTTTTGATATCATCATGTTCAATTTTTTTTTTGAGAAATTTGGTCTAAATATTAAAAGGGAGAATTTTATTTGCATTATCTAATTTCTTTCACATTAAATATTTTGGTATTTCTTTTTGTCATGATGACAAAAAAAGGGTCATTTTTTGGATTCTTTGATGCTCTGATTGGTATCATTTATTTGTTTGGATTTGGATACTCTTGTTTGAACTCACTTGATAGCGTAACATTTAGTTTCCTTTATGTTTTTATTATCTAACATTTGGTATCCTTTATGGTATATTTGATATCCAACCCAGTAAACAACAATTGTATTTTTTTGGTGTAACATCTAGTATCATTCGTGTTTTAAGTTTTGAATTTTTGGTATCAAAGCATCTTGGATTTGTCATCATTCAAAAAGGGGGAGAATGTCATGTCATTAGGGAGAATGCTTGGAGAACATCTAACCCAAAGGCATTAGTCTCTTTCTTATACTTTGAATGATGTGTTTTGAATGATAACAAAATAATGGAAAAATATTAAGTTCTAATGATTGTATTTTAATGATTTTGTATCCTATGAACAAACATAATGAACAGTAATGGGGGAAAAAAATTCAAAAAATCCTAATGGGCATTGATAAATTTGGAATGAGCATTGACAAAGTGCTCTTATTTGAGCTTTGCTCTCTGGACCTCGCAGTAGGCATTAGAGAAGTGCTCTAGTTTAAGCTATATTAGACCTAGTAATGGGCATTATCCTTTCGCGATAGACATTGGAAAAGTGCTCTAATTTGTGCTACACCTTTCCTTTGACGAGGTTCATTCAAACAATCAATAGGTGTTGAGATATTTCCAACGGGCATTGTGAGATCTCCGTTAGGCATTAAATCACTTTTGCATAAAGCTCATATTTTTCAAAAATCTACAATAGGCATTTATCATACTCTAATGGGCATTGAGGCCAAAGCCAATGACCATGGAAGGATGAGTAATAAGAATTGGAACTATTTGTTACAAGATCAACATGCATTGCTCATAATCAATGAGCATTGTCTCTTCTAATGACCAGTTTTGTAGAAAAGTTGTTAAATTGAATATCAACATTTCCAATTACCAGTCTAGCAATTAACTATATAAGGAACATTTCCAAAAATTAGAAAAGGTTAGAAACTTTAGAGAACAATTGTAACATCGCTATCCCTATTCATTGGCATTATCACATGAATATATTCATTGCACAAATGATATGAAATCACATATGAGCATATGCATTGTATCAAATGATATGAAATCTCACATGAACATATGTAGAGGATAAATAATCATTTAGACATG
>CATIWR010270737.1:0-62153 GCA_949677035.1 Omphalea diandra | reverse complement strand
TATATATATATATATATATATATATATTAGCAAACACTTACTTGGCAATTTAGATTGCTACTTATTTTAATTGGTTCTTCAACTTGGTTGTTCAAATTTTGACATTTGTTCCTTAATTTTTCTTCATGATATAGCTTATTTGGGTAGATTACGTTGTCTTTTAGATTGAATTCTTGAAGCAATTTATTATCATCTTATTAAATGTAGAAAAGTTTAGAGTTTTCTCAATTTGTTGGATTTGTTTTTTATGCTTAGATATAGTTTTTGTTCTTTATTTTAGAATTCAGGTAAATGAAAATTATAAATATATTAGTTATTATTTCCTTTTGAAATTCTCAATAAATTTTTTAAAAACTTTAAAATATTAAATCTTTGAAAATACGTTTTTGCCAAATATTTAAAATTATCACTACGTTTAATTTTGAGAAATAATTTTTGTGATAATATCATTATTAATTTTTTAAGCAATGAGGATTGAAAAGAAAGACATGACTAAAATATAAGAAATTAGTTGGAAAAACTCTAAGACGAGCCATCTAATTTTTTGAAAAAATATGGGAAAAAATAGTTTTACTTTAAAAGAAACTTGAACAATGGATTAGATATTTCTAAATAGACTTTCAATATCCATAATATCCCTTTAAAGCTGAGTTCAGAAGTTGGATATATCTTAAATAAAATATTAAAATCCCTAAAATATCTAGACATTAGTTTGATCACTTTTTTTATCATTCTTTAGTTTATTTCTCTATTATTAATAATTGTTATATTTAATTAATTATTTAAAAATCACCCCAGAAGCAATAATAAAACAATTATCAATATAGAAAGTACGTAAATTAATGACAAAATTACAATCCAGGAAAGAGGGAACTATAAATATAAATAAAATAAAATAATTATATTTTATGATCTATTAGGAAGTGGACAAATACATATTTAAAAATAAAAAGAAATATCCTAAAATAAATGTAATAAATATGTAAATATAAAAATCCATTCATAATAATTAAAAAAATATAATAATTTATAAAAAATTCATAACAAACATTATTATGTAAAAATAGCATAGATAATATTTTAAATACAAAGACAGTCATATTTATCACAAAAAACCTAAATAATATTTTATGATTAATATTTCGTAATTTTAATTAAATATGTTATATATCAAAATTCTGATTTTCTTATTTCACAAAAAATATATTTAAACACCTTAACTAACTAATTAAAACACATTTAAATTTGTTAACACTGATGATGCGAGTGTAAAGAAACCCGACGATCCAATGGAGGAGGATTCGTTAGTCTTGCCGCTGTGTTTTGCATTCGGCTTAAGCAGTCTCTCTCTAACTTGCAGCATAAGATGAGCATCCCTGCGCTCTACCACAATTTTAGGCTTCACTGTTGGACTTCAATTGTTTTTGCTCAAACTATCGATTTACGTGAAATTTTATTAAAAAAGCTAAGATCTTCTTTGGTAGAAATTAAGATTCTTGACCACCACGTGACCTGTTTAGGGTTTTCTCTTGGCGCTCCAATTGCTTCTGGAATTCATCAATAGATTGTGTGTTTTTTTTTTTGTTCCTCTCTGTGGAAAGTAGTCAATAAACCGTATGCCAGATGATTGAGATGGAGTAGCCTTTTATTTGCAACTGATTTAATTTATGTATCTTCAAAATTCAGGTATCTTCGGCTTTTCTAGATTACGATACAGCTAGAATTTGAGTTTTGGATTAGCGTTCATAGTTACCCAGTTGTGAATCTCTTGTCTTTTCTCATTCAATAATGTTGATGTAGCAAATTAAGTTTTAATACTACCAAAACTGATTCTATTTGCCATATGAGGGAAAATGTAGAACAGACGGTAGTAAGGGGTTACTGCTGACTCAACCTGGATATTTCTCATATATCCTTGCTAGCTTTAATCTGCCAGTTTCTTAATTATTCTGTTCTTTGCTGGATGAATCTCAGTGTAATTAACTTGGTGATTTCTCCACATGCTGTTACTATTACAGACAAACTAATGGATACAACAATGCCCAAGTTCTATAGCTTAACATTGTAGGCTCAATAAATAAATTATAGTCATATAGTTTCACTTCATCCATTACATAATAAGACAATATTCAGATAGATGGATGTCACAGTTCACAAATTTAAGCAATTCAAGAAGCAATGACTTCAAATCTTACAACCAAAAATGGATAGCATACTTCATTCACAGAGGGAAAATTATATTTGACGAAAGCATATTTATTAAATTTGCTAGTGGTGGGTAAACAGATATTTGAAATTGAGTTATATTTGACAAAAATTATATTTATATAATTAGAAGAATGCATTTAACTTTAGTATTCAATATTTAAATTTCATCTTCAATAACTTTCTATCCCAAATTATCGATTTAAGTTAACTTAAGTTTTGTCACGAACTAGAATGAGGGAAATGGAGTTAATTTAATATAGTCTTTGATTTCATTTTTATTCAGGATATTGTGTTAAAGTCTTTTAATATAAAAGATAGTTCCTTAAGTATAGGAATAAAATTAACTAAGTACAACGGGTTCATGTGGAAATCTTAATAAGTACAATAATTAAATTGCGTTTTATTCTCATCAAAATTAGGCTTATGCAACTTATTAGTCAATTATCCCTTAGATCTCCTTCAAAAAATTTGTTTACTGAGTTAACAAAAATTAGGGAAAAAAAATTACATGGTAGCCAACGTATTTCATGACTAGCAACAGTTAAATAACTGATTAAATATTTTATGTTTTATCAATTACAATCTATATCTAAAGAGAGATATCAGTTATAATTTATTAATTATAGTATATATATAATATATATGGAGAGAGAGAGTAATAGACGGAGATAGATGTTTATATATCGATATTTCCAGAAAGTACCAGGAAATTATAATTGAGGTGAAACAAGAAAAGGAAAATTTATTCTTCTTATTATTATAATATAATAAATTTATTTTGGGCACGATCCATTTTTTAGTAATTGATACTGTAGTTTACATTTCGACTTTTACATAAAATATATTATAACTAACTATTAAAATTTATATCATATAAAGATTGACTTTTAAGTAATGTGTAATAATAAAAACTACTAAATTTAATTTAGTGTCTTAAAAGTATTATTAAAAAAATCAGCTAGGTAGGTCACGCATACAATTTTTAAATTTATCCTTCTATTTTGTATGAATTTCCTTCATAACATTTAAAATTTGAAACTATATACCAAATTATCTACTATAAATTTAATTATTTTATATCATAATTATTTGAGGAAATTATATCTTTGTTAATTAACGAGTATTGTTCATATATAGTAATAACTAATTTTAAATCTCAACTGCTAACATTTTATATGTTTCGTCATATTTGCACAAGTTTATTTATTATAACTTTATTTTAAATAATTTGCTTATTTCGGTTTTGTTTCTACAACTGTATATAAATATTAATTTATATATAAAATTATCAGACGGTGATGGTGAAAATTCCTCTAGCTCTAACATTGGATTGCGTGCTGCATCATATGAATTTTCCTACTGCTAACTATGAAATTCAAGAAAATGAAAATCATATATTTACTTGCAGAGTTTATTATGAGTATTATGAGAGCATTGGTGCCAAATTTTTTTCTTACATGGGTAGAGTTGGTGTTTTCAGGTGTTATTGTAAAAGCTTTTTTTTATATTACCGAAGCAGACTAGATTTTTATCTGCAAATGTGAAATAATTTCCATTGTTTATGCATTTTTCTTTTTTTTTTTTTTCTTTGTTGGTTTGTTTGTATTTAATTTTTCTATAGATTGCAAGATTTGCTCTTCGAGTTCAATTAGAATAAATTTTTTATTGATATTTTTGAAGCAGAAAATGAGCGAATATTTTTAAAAAGCTGATATAAATATTTGTAAATATCATATCCTCTAACATATAATTGTAACGAATAGCAGAATAAATACTTAATAACCAAAACATCCAAATATTTATACAAATTTTCAATTATTTATAAAGATTTTAATATTCTTAATTATATCCTACTATAATAAATTAAAATTTTAATTGTAATTTGAGCCAAAATCTACATTTAGTAACACATGCATATAGAATCGATTGGTTCTTAGTTTCTTTAATCTGTTCAATAAATTTAAAAGAAAAACAATAGAAATTGTTTTAAAAAATAATAGGAACTTGAAAAAAAAAATAAAGATATATCATATAGAAATCGAACACTTCAACAACAGTTACCAAAGAGCATGATTGATCATTTACTATTAGTCAATGAATAGCATTATTTTATGTACAGTCATATGTGAATTGTAAATATTATCATAAGTCATGAGAAAATTTATATTATATAGTAGCAATATTTTCTAAATTTATAGTTAATATTAATATTTTGAAGGAAATTTTATACTTTTGCAAAACACAGACTAATCATATAATATGTATAATAAGAAACAATTTAAAAAAAAAGTATGACAGAGTATGATCCCTTCCATTTAATATATATGTTATAATATAATGAAAAAAATGATATTTTTTAGGATGATCTTATCGCACCGGCCACTTTGCTAGTAATTATGTAAATAACGAGCCACTAAACTGGTGATGTATCGCTTTGAATTCTTTCAAATTTTAGGTTTAAAATTACGAAGCACTCCTCTAATAAACTTTTTATATTATATCAGTCCAGACTCAATTTTAATTTAATCTAATTCAAGTTATTTTATTATCAGCTGACTTACTGTTCCAATTTTAGACTAAAATGGACAACTAGAAAAAGTAAATTTTACATTTGAATAATTTAATTAATTTTCACACTAATAATAATAATAATAGCAACAAGAACTACAATAACAATAAAAACATCAACAATAACAATAGCAATGGCAATAACAACCACGACGATAATAATAATAATCATAATAAATTTATGAATATGATCATAAATTTAACAATAATCATAAACTTATTAAAATTTAAAATAAAATAAATAACATTCAATAAATTGAATTTGAACTCTCTTATCTGTGTGATTTTTCTTATATCAAATTTCACTGTAGCAAAATTTCAGAGCTTAGAATTTTAGACTAAAAGAAAACCCTAGTTTGATCCGGACACAGTCTAGGTTATTTGCTTTTGAAAACCCTAGTTTGATCCAGACACAGTCTAGATTATTTGCTTTTCTACTCTATACTTAATTTTTTTCATTAGCTATTTTTTTCTCTATTTTTTTTCCCAATTTTAGACTGCGTTCCTCTATCTGTTTTTTTTTTCTTTTGCCTTCCTCTCTTTTCTTCTATTAGAAAACTTTTAGCTTTTCTTATTTTTTTTATCCTCCCAAAGATCCACAATTCCCTTCATCTTATTTTTTCTTTATTCAAAGTTTTCATTGCCAATGAATTTTCAAGTGTCTAATAAAAAAACATTTTGAGACGGACACATATATGACTCACACAAGCAAATTTTTTGCTCAAAATATTTTTAAAAATTTGCAAAAAAAAAAAATAAAAAAAAAAAGAAGTGGGAGAACCAATTTGGGTTCCTTAGAACCCGATTCAAGTTCCTTATGCACATGGATTGGCCCTCTTATTTTTTGTTCTTTTCAGTTTAGTCCTTTTTATTTTAAGAGACAAATTTTTATTTTTTCATCCAATTAAGCCTAAATTTTAAATTATGCATTTAAACATATATAATTTTATCTAAAAACTTTTAAACTCAAATAACTAAAATCAGACAATATTTTAGAATTTCAAAGGTGTTGAATTCCTTCTAAAATAAATCACCTGTGAAAGAAAATATTATTCGATTTTCATCATTGGGTAGTCATTTCTTAGATCTAAAAATTCAATATCTACCGATTGATTTTGCTTTGATGGAGTTTATTTTAAAAAAAAAATCAAAAGATGAATTTTCTTTTTAAATGAAGCAAAGTAAAGCAAAGCAAAACAACATACAAACAACAACAAATATAAATCCAAGGATACAAAAGCGTATGGTTTTTGCAACTTATTTTTATAACTATATAAGCACTTCCTTTTTCTTTTCTTTTTTTTTTTTTTTTGATATCTTCATCCTTAAAAATTGTGCTCACTAAGGTCTTGTCATTTCTCAATTTCAAATATTTACCCCCCAACTCGCTTCTCAAGTGAGTTCGTTTACCCTCCAATTTCTTCTTGGTTAGGTTCACAATAACATATTTCTCAATTTTAAACATCATCCCTCAACTCATATTTAGTTGAGTGTGTATAGCTTGCTTGTAGTTGAATTCAAAAATTTGCTTCTTACCTCACTTTTTCATTAAGTTCATTCCTCTTCTAACTTAGTCAAGTTCGTATAACATATTTATCAACTTTAATCATTTATCTTTCATGTTTAGCTTTATCAACCTTTATTTTAGTAGTTTTATCACTGGCTTTGCCTCTTTATTCATTCTATGATAGCTTTCCATTAGCTTTCCCTTTTTAGCCATTATGGGTTTGCTACTAGTTTTGAGCTTTTAGTCACTTCGTGATAGTATTGTTACTTAAGCACTCTTACTAATAGCTTGTTCTTGGCATTGTCCTCTTAGTCACATTGTCATAGTTTTGCTATTGGCTTTACCTTTTAGTAGCTTTGTTATTAGCTTTGTCCTCTTTCATTACTTTGTGGTAGATTTGCTATTACTTTGCTCCTTTGTACGAGTAAGCATGGTTCTAAGTCAAAATTTATAAATCTTTGAGATTGAATTAAAAATTTAAAAATCTTAAAATTTAGAAATTAGTATCATCTTAAATTTTTTGTTCAGCTCAGTTTGGTTTTGCATCAAATTCGAGATGGTTTAATTTAATTATTCAATTCATTTGGGTTAATTAGGTTTGATTTGAGTATTCAGTTATTTTAACTTTTAATCTCTAATTTCTGATACCATTAAAATTAAACTTTCCATCTTTTGATCATTACAAAGAAAAATAAGAAAAAATTTAAAATTTAAAATTTTTAATCATTTGAGGACCAAAATAAATAAATAATTGTTTGATAAAAAATAATTAATAACTTACATATTAATTATTATATTGCTAAGTATTGTTAACATTTACTACTAATAAATAATAAGTAGTAATTATTGGTAGTACATACTTTTAAATTTAAATTTCTTACTTTAATCATTTAATGATAATCAAATTATTCATTATTAAGAATAGTATTTATTAATAGCATATTAATTCAGTCGCTTAACTAGTGTGTATATATGTGTGTGTGTGTGTCTATATATATATATATATATATATAAACACTATCACTTGGTTTGATTTTTTTTATTCGAGATGGTTACATCTGATTCTTTATTTAGATAATATAAAAATTTTAGTACTATTCCAATTAAAAAAACTACTAAAGTTTGCTTCAAATATTACCATTCATATGAAAATTTTTTTATTTTCATTTGATCCAATTTGATCTTGGTGTCTTGTGCTCATACCCACTCCTTAGTCATTTTATGGGTACTACAAATTCTATTAAATCTTTGCTTGTTATAAGAGTTGTCTATTGGCTTTATTTGTAATTCATTCCTTCTTCTTTTCTTTTTTTTTTTCCCTTCTTGTTCCTAGCATTAAAATGGTTGATCAACCTTTAATTATATTATATTGCTATTGATAAGTGATATGTATTCTTTTAGCATATATTTTTAGGTTAGGAATTAGACCTTTTTTTTTGTTTAGTTTTCATAGTGTTTTTATTCAAAAATAAGTTAATTTATATCTCTTTTATGTTTGCATAAAAACTTCTTGAAAATGAGCCAAATTACATTTTCCAGTAGAGTTGAATGGGTTGCTACATGGCCCATGCATTGAACCATGCAAGGATGCAGAGTTGACTAAGTCAACAACACAGTTTTAAGTTCACAGATAAGGGCGTGGGTAGTTGGATGGTCCATGCATGGGTAGTTGTATCGGACCATGCAAAACTGCAGAACCAAATTTCACAAACATATATTGACCTATCTTTTAGACGAAGAAGTGGCCTAATGAGAGGGGCATTTTTAGGGAGCTAAAAAGAGGAGATATGAGGAGAGATAATCAGATTTATCATCTACACCAAATTTGCAAGAGAATTTTGAGAGATTTTAGAGAGTTTTTCTTAGAGTTCATTGTTTAGAGTAAGATTATTCTTCTTTGGGATTTGTTCTTTTAATTTCAATGGGTTTCTTCAATCTTGTTTCTTCTTTTTCTTTTAAAATGAATTAATTTTCTTATTCTAGGGATTAGGGTGAAAGCCTAATACTTTTCTTTAATTATATGAACAAATCCTTATTTTGATTATGTTGGATTTCTTTGATTTAATGTGTTTGAGTTTAATTGACTTGTGCATATAAATGTAAGGCTTGAGATCCTAGATCATGGAGCAAAAGTGAAACTCTAGGGTTAGTCATAACAGATTAAGCTAGAGAATTAAGACCACGAGAATAGGCTTGATCTCTAAGGATATTAACAGAATATTCAAAAAACCTAATGCATTGCTCATGAGTTTTATGACCACAAGAGTAAACATAATCTCAATAGTAATAGACTCAATTTTGTTTAAGAGAGATTATTGGGTAGTATAGGAAATCTATCTTTAAAGAATAACCCATTCACATGAAAAACAAAACCCTTAGTATAATTAAGGAAGAGTATTGTGATGAAGTTGAATTCCCTAGAAATCATTTGCATAGGCTTTCTTTTATTTAATTCTGTTTTGCTATTTATTTTAGAATTTTCAAATTTTTAAATTAATTATTCATTTAATATTTAGTTGCTAGATAATAAGAAATTTTAGTTTTTTTAGTACTTGTGAAATTCAATCATTGTGGGAACGATATCTATTCTTCACCATATTACTTGAAGTGATTTGTGCACTTACAAAAGTTTTACATGCAATAAGTTTTTGGCATCATTGTCGGGAATTGTTTTTTTATGATATCAATTTCGTTTAAGAAATCTATTAATATAGTATTAAAATTTTGTATTTTTAATAATTTTGTGAGTCTAATTCTGAATTGTTCTTTTGATAGGTGAAGCTTTTAGTGTATGTGACATTTACAAAGTTTGTAACTATTCAAATTTGATCTTGAAATTGTACACACATTTCACATTTGAAACCAAATCCAAAAACAAAAAAGGAATTTACTTATGGATACAATGATTAACGAAAGAAGACCAAGAGTTTTATGAGAATTTGCCATGTCACAAACCCAAAAGGCTTAGTCGAGCAATGTGAAACCAGCTGTTACCAACAACAATTTTGAAATTAAATTGACGATTATCTAAATGGTGTAATAAAACACATTTGGGGGTAAAGAAGTTGAAGATATGAATGCCTATATCACTAATTTCTTGGAAATATGTGCAACCTTCAAAATTAATTGGGCAATAGATGATGAAATTAGATTGCAGTTGTTTCCATCTTTCTTAAGAGATAGAGCTGGAAGGTGGTTGAATTCTATGCCACCTAACTTTTTTACTACTTGGGAGGATCTCTTTAAGGTTTTCTTAGAAAAATATTTCCCATTGGGCAAGACTACATAATTGAGGCAAATAATTGCAAGCTTTCAACAAAAGCCAAGTGAGACATTATATGAAGCATGGGAGATATTTATGGAATCGCAAAGAAGATGCCCACATCATGGCTTGCCAAATTGGTTGATAGTCCAAACCTTCTATAATGGGGAAGTCAATCGATACAATAGTAGAAGGTGCACTCATGGGGAAGTCAATCGATAAAACATATGTATTGTTAGAAGATATGGATTCATATAACTACCAATGGGCAAGTGAAAGAGGGGACAACAAAAGGGTTGGGGGTATTTATGATAGTGATGCTTATAATATGCTAAATGCTAAAGTGGATACTTTTGCAAAGAAACTTGATGAGGGCGAGTATGCATGCTATTAACACACCAACGATGAGCTATGAATGGTGTGGTGAAGGACACTTATGTATCGAATGCTAATTAGGGAGTCCTTTTACTCAAAATTTTGTCGAACATGTTCACTATAATTTCAACTTTAATAGGCGGTCTCATAATCTTTATTCCAACACTTATAACCCTAAGTGGAGTCATCATCCTAACTTCTCATAGAGCAACCAAGTTAATCAAGTCAAACCTTTTCATCATTTGGGTTTTCCTCAAAGATAATAACATGGTGCATCTATAGCCCAAAAACACTCAGCAAGGTGAAAAACAACCATAGGACATAACAATTCTTGATTAAAATTCTTGATTGAGAAATTTGAAAAGATAGAGACCAAGTTAGATAAGATAGATGAGCTTAAGTTGAGAGTGAACTAAATGGAGCAACACAACCAAAATTTGAAAATGCAAATTGGGCAATTATTAAACAACGTTGGTGCTAGAACACAAGGAACATTGCTGACTAAGACTAAAATTAACTTAAAAGAGCAATGTAAGGCATTAACTTTAAGGAATGGCATAGAGATATCTAACCTCCCACGTAAGGACAAGGTTGACAAGGATAAAATAGCCCCAAAGATGCCAAAAAATTCATCAAAATATAGAGATTTCAGTATAAGAAAATGAAGGGGCAACCCCAAATGTTAGTTTGGATATGAATGATAAGGTAGAAGAAGCATAAAAGGAAGTACGAAGCAAGCTTCCACTAGTAAAATCTTATGTTCCACCTATCCCTTTTCCTTAAAGATTGCAAAAACACAAGTTAGACAACCAACATAAAAACATCTTAGAGATGTTTAAGTAGCTTCACATCAATATTCCTTTTGTCAAGGCAATAACACAAATGCCTAAATATGCCAAATTTCTTAAGGACGTTTTGTCTAACAAGAAGAAATTAGAGCCTATAAGATAATAGCCCTTTCGAATGAGTGCAGTGTCATAATTCAAAATAAGCTTTCACCAAAACTTAAAGATCCAAGGAGTTTCTCCATCCCTTGCCAAATTTTTAATTGCAAATTTGATAGAGTCCTATGTGATTTAGGTGCAAGTATGAGTTTAATACCACTTTCTATTTGTAGGAAATTGAATCTTAGTGAGATCAAACTAACCATGGTGATATGGTAATTAACATATTGCTCTATTAAATCCTAATATGAACGAAGTAGTGCGAGCTAAAATTTTAAAGCTCTTAGATTCGAGTATTATTTACCTAATATTCGATAGTTCATAGGTGAGCCTCATGCAAGTTATGCTAAAGAAAGATGGGATGATTGTAGTTACTAATGAGTAGAATGAATTAATTCTACTAGAATAGTTACTGGGTGAAGAATGTGCATAGATTATAGCAAGCTTAATAAGGCCACTTGCAAGGACCATTTCCCATTGCCATTCATTGATCAAATGCTTGAAAGGCTTGTGGGGCATGCCTATTATTGCTTTTAGATGGGCATTTCAAGTATAATCAGATTCTCATTGATCTAGAAGACCAAGAGAAAATCACCTTCACTTGCCTTTATGGCACATTTACATTTAGGAGAATGTTATTTGGATTATGCAATGCATCAACTACATTTCAATGGTGTATGATAACCATTTTTAATGATTTTATTGAGAAAACTATGAAATTTTTTATGGATGATTTGTTAATATTTGGAGATTCTTTTTAAGCATGTTTACATAATCTTTGGTTTTGTGGTGATGTGAAGAGATAAATCTTGTTTTAAATTAGGAGAAATGTCATTTTATGGTACAAGAAGGTGTGGTACTTGCCATAAGGTGTTTGCTAGAGTTATTGAGGTGGATAGGGCAAAGATACATATCATTAAAAAGATGGCTCCACTTATATTCGTTAAAGGAGTGCGAAGTTTTCTTGGTCATATGGGATTCTACTGTCATTTTATTAAGGACTTTTCAAAAATTACAAAATCCCTTTGTAATTTACTTAATAAAGATGCTATTTTTAACTTTGATTAAGAACACTTTGATGCTTTTTATAGGTTGAAAAGGCCTTACCTTAGGCACTTATCATAAAAGCCCTGGATTGGAGCCAACCATTTGAGCTCATATGCAATGCAAGTGATTTTGCCATTAGAGCTGTATTGGGGAAAAAAAAGGGACATATGAATGCATGTGATTTACTATGCTAGCAAAATACTCAATGAAGATCAAGTGAATCACGCCACTACAGAGAAAGAGTTGTTGGCTATAGTACATGCATTTGAAAAGTTTAAGTCATATTTTGTGGGTTCTAAAGTTATAGTGTACACGAATCATGTTGCAATGAAGTATCTATGGAGCAAGAAAGATGTGAAGCCTCGTCTCATATGTTGGGTACTATTATTTCAAGAAATTGACCTTGTCTCCTTACAATATAGTTTTTAGGAAGGCCTGCCACTTTCCTGTGAAATTAAAGCATAAGGCATATTGGCCATTAGACTTCTAAATTTTGATCTAAAAAAGGTAAGAGAGAAACATCAACTTTAATTGAATGAGCTAGTCAAGATTTGAATGAATGCTTATGAGAGTGCTAGAATTTACAAGGACAAAACAACTTTGGCATGATAAGCATATCAGAAGCTTTCATTTGAAATGTGACAATAGGTGTTATTATTTAATTCCAAACTGAGACTCTTCCCTAAGAAGCTAAAATTGTTGTGTCAAAGGGGAAAATGTTTGAAGAACATGTGACCCCAAGGCATTGGTATAACTTTTCTAATTTGGATGATGTGTTTTGAATGGTAACAAAATAATGACAAAACCTTGAGAAGTTCTAATGTTTGTATTTTAGTGTTTTTATATCCTAGAGAGGGAGAATGTTGTGATAGTGCATGAAGAATATATGACTCCAAGTGTTTTTGTATAAGAGGTGTAGTTTAGGACAACCAATGCTCATTGTGAGATTCCAAACAGGCATTGTGAACATTCAACAAGCATTAGACAACTCACAATGGGCACTGGATAATTGGTATGACATGAACTATGCATTTTGGACCTCACCATGAATGTTGAAGATTTTCCAACGGGCATTGGATGACTCAACAAACTTTGAAAATTCACCAATAGGCATTGGGGCATTAGACAATTGGTCAGGCATAACTATGCACATTGAACCTCACAAACATGCATTGTGTTTTCGTAATGGACATTGATCTTCCCTCACAACAGGCATTTGAAAGTGCCCAAGATTGAGCTAAAGCTTCTAGAACTTAAAATGGGCAACGACCCTTCTCAACAGGCATCAAAAGAGTTTCCAACAGGCATTGTAAATTGTCTAATGGGAGTTGAAGCATGTTTGCAAGAGTTTGAAAAATAGAGCATCAAGTTCATGCTTTCTAGGAAATTTACAATAGGCATTGATCATAAGCTAATGAGTGTTAAAGTTGAGATCAAAGGGTATGGAAAATTGACAAGGGTGTTGGAGCTATTCGTTACAAGTTCAATGGGCATTGATGAGAAATAATAGATGTTGTCTCCTCTAATGACTAGTTTTGAAGAACAACTATCAGACTTAATGTTAATTAATCCAACGGTTAGTTTTGTAGTTTAGGTATATAAGGAGCTTTTTTTTGAAGACTAAATTGATTGATGAAACTTTGTAAGCACTTGTGAATAACTTGTAATCATTTAGCAAGCTTGTTGTGCAAATCTTTTAGTGTTGCTATTATATTTGGGTAGAGTGGGGATAATTTTATTCCTCTTTTAAGAGTCAATTTTCTTGAGCATTAGAAGTGTATTTGCTACTTAATTGAAAGATATTGACACTACTTAGATTTATCCTTGTTAGTGGTTGTAAAGGTTGGTTTTATGCCTAGAAAAATACCAAGGGAAGTGTTATCCTTAAGCCTGTAAAAGGGAAGGTTGTCCATGAGCCTTGAAAAGGGAAAAGTTATTTGTGAGCCTACAAAAGGAATTGAAAAGGCCTAAGTGAAAGCTTGATGAGTGGAGTAGGCACGTTGCCGAACCACTATAAAATCATTGTGTTGACCCCTCTTGGGTTGCCTCATCTGCCACTCATCCTAACAAAAATCATGTTAGTTTGTGTCATTTATAATGGTACAAGTATTTGCATATGGAGCTATAGAATTAAAAGGAATAGATGAAAAAACATTTAAAGTGAATAGGCAGCAAGTTAAGCCTTACTTTTGTGGAGAGGTAGTATAAACAAGAGAAATTCTTCTCCTAAATGCCCCACCAAAGTGAAATTCAGGAAAGTTGAACTGATGACTATAAACAAGCGCTTATTAGGAGGTAACCTAATGATTTTAATAATTTTCATTCAATTACTTAAACTCCTATATAAATTTTAAATTCAATTGTTAGTTAGTTAGAATTTAATTCTTTTTCTTAGAATAGGAAATTTTTTAAAGTTTAAATTTACATAACATTATTGGTTTTGTAATTAAAATTTGTAAGTTAATATTGATTTTATTTTCATTTTGCTCCTTATAGGTTATTATAAAAAAAAATAAATAAAATTATAAGGCAGATAGGTTTGCATGGACCATGCAAGAAGTGTAAAGCAGAGAGGAGTTATAAAAAAATGGAGGAATGATTAGGATATGTTAGGTTTTAAGGTTGATAAAATGGGTCTTGATGAGTAAAACTAGGTTTAAAGTGATGAATTAGGCCAACTAATATTCAAGGGAAGCCATTTTAAAGGAGTTGGGCTTTTAGAGTTTTAAAGGAGAGGGTGGCTTTAGTCTTGGGTTGAGAGGAGTGTTTCAAATTTCAAAAATTTATCATCTTCTCCTACTATACACTAATATAACCTTCACTACATTTTACTAACCATAATCGGTACTAGCTCAAACTGTCACCCACATCTTTTTCTCTTCAAACCATCGTGCCATTCATTTCGTACTAACTTCCCCCATTTTCCCAAACCACATTCTCTCTTTGCATTACCATTCTTCAAAACCCAAACCCAAATAGTCCATGCCATAATTGACCATAGTCATATTCTCTCTCTGTCTCTCCATGAAGCAAACCACCTTTACCCCTCATTCAATTTTTTTCTTCCTTCAATACCATCTCCCCGTTTGGTGCATAATTTATATATACTTCATAATTAATTCCTTTCAAATATTGATGTTATTATGTTAATTTTACATGTGGAAAAGATTAAAGGAAGTCAATTTATGCTTTATAGGTTTTAAAAGGAGAAAAGTGGCCAAAATGTATAAAAGATGTCATGATAGTTTCATGTTATTAATTCTTAAGCACTGCTCAATAATTTAGACCTATCTCTCTTTACAAAGCTTCAAATGAGGTGATTTAAAAGTCATTGGAAAGATAAGACATAAGGTTATAACTTTTGTGTTTTGCATTTGAACTAATTTGACTATCTTTAGAATCAAAAGTCAATCACAAAAACACACAACCATGCATATGGCCATATGCCCAAGAAGCAAGTCGAGTAGAAACATGCAACACGACCATGCGTATGGTCATGATTGCGAGAAAGTCAACAATAGGATTTTAAAATCTTCCTTAATTTCTTCCTTTTTCAATTTCCTAAGGTTCCTAGTTAGTAAATACCTTAAGAGTACTATTTAAAAAGGTAAAACCCCATCAATAGAGAAGGAATAACTTAAGAAGGGCATCAAATAATAATCCAAAAAGTGAAGAATTCAATCAAACAAGGGTTTAAAAGCAAAAAGGAGTAAGAAAGTAATCATTCAAGAGCTTCAAGGATGGAAGATTATGGCTTCAAATATCATTAGTTTAATTGTTTCTTCTTCTTTTTCTTCTATTATGAGCTAATTATCTTTTAACTAGTGTTGTAAATGGATCTTGTATGACTCATATTGTTTTTTCCTTAATCTAAGTCTTTTGGTTTCATTCATTATTTGTGTTAGTAATTATTGAGTGCTTTACGTTTGATTAATTGGTCATTAATCATATTAGTTCCATGAATTGGCAATGGAGACATGCTTTTCATAAAACAGAACCTTCAACAATTCCCTTATTTTGTTATTGAGTTGAGGAACCTTAAAAAATCATTGTTATCCATTGATTCTTGCTTTATAAGTCAATTGCATAATGTCTAGCTTTTGAGTTGAGAAACCATTAGCTTAACATATTCTTATATGTCAATTTCTACTCGAGAGGGATTAATTGATCACCATAGTGACTCATTAGTAGCACTTGATGAATGAACCAATTATACAAGGATTAAGAAACCATTAGAAAATCACCAAGTGAAATTGAACCCTTAGCAAACTTCTTCTATTGATTATTTTTTTTGCAAATACTTTATTTATAGTTTAATTATTTTAATTCTTAGTTTCAACCTTCTTTTATATTAGATTTATAGATAATACAAGGAATAAGACACTTAGCACTTAATTTTGATCCTCATGGAAATGATATCCATACTTTTGTTCAATTTATTACTTGATGACCTATGCATTTGCAGCCCAATCGGTTACTTGTATAACATTAACCCATCATCACTCCCATAATGTCGAGAGTCAAGCAAGTAGTAAAGAAGAGGGCACTCAAAAAAGGCTTTCAAATCAAATCACTATGACAACTCCCCATCCTTAGACTTTGTCATCCCACCACCACTACCACCGTCGCTTGAGCTGCTAACACCAAATCTTAAGTTTGTAGAAGAACCACAAAAAGCAACGTGTAAGAATTTGCAGCAGTATGGTTTTAAGGTGAACAAATTCTACTAGATTTAAACCGTGGACATACCGCATCTGAAGCAAAATATAAACTACATGCTCGAGGGGGTTAGGTTGCTCTAATTTCTAGAAATGCAACTTCCAACATAATCTAGCATTATTCTAAAGTTTCTAATGACCCTAGCACTAAGGCAACTTGAACAGGATAACTAATCAAAATGGTTTACTTGCAGGTTGTTTAGAGATAATCAAAAGTTGTTGTTTGACTTTTTCAAACTCTTCTTTAGTTTCTTGAAAGATGGACTCAAAACCCCACCAACAAAGTATAAGAAGTAGGAATTTTAGGACCAAATCACCATTACAGAGTCCACCTTCACAGGAAGGTTCTCCAAGTCATATGAGATAAAAAGCCTTGCCCTCCATTGCATTCATTGACTCCCTACCTATATACTATTTTCAAGGGTTAAGAACACAGGTTTGATTTTGACAAATGACTTTTGTTTTTATGGTGTTGTAAAGAAAAAGGCCAAACTTGGGTGTTTGGATATTCCAACACCTGATATTAGTAGCCATAGCCTCAAAAGGAAAGATAATGGTTGGGTTCGTGGTTACTATTATTGCAATGGCATATAAGAGTTTTAGGTACCAAGACTACAAAATAGCCTTAGTGATGCAAATTGAGAATCTCAATTGCTCCTTTTTGCTGCAAGCTCAAATATGCAAAAAGGAGGGAGGCCAATACATGCCAGTACATGGAGATCTATTTTGAGTTAATGGAAGAGGAATAGTAACCTCAAGCCACCTACACTCAAGTCATGGCATGGATAATAGAGCTTGATATGTGAATTTGAATAATGTAAAATCAGTTGGAAGAATTTCATGCTTTTATGGGATTCACATGATAACCATCTGGAGCTTAATATGATTTAGTTTTTTTTAATTACTTTTCTTGCACTTTTGAACAATTAGGTTTATTTTTGTTTGTATTAGATATTGTGTGTTTCTTTTTATGGATTATGGATATAATGGAACATTTTTATTTTGTTACAGGTTTAATTAGTTTTAGGACATGGATTTTAGGATATATTTTGCATTCAAAGTTCATTGGGACCATAACAACAATTTTATGATAAAATAACTGGATTTTATATTTTAGATTTGTAGGGTATATATTTTGGTTATGAACAGGTGAACAATGTTGTTCTTGTTTAATTTAGGTGTGTAAATTGAAATTTCTCGGTTCAGTGTGATTATGAGTGATAAAGTATGATCAGTTATGAAATTTTGAGCTATAGTTGCAATTTCAATGTTGTGTTCTTTTTATGAAGAGGAACGAATGTAAATTGAACCTGGATATGCAAAATGTTTTCAGAATTGTAAATTAGAGTTGTGATATAAACAAAAATCTTTGAAATGTTTGTCCATATGTAACTAGTATCGATTATGGTTAGAATTCGACTAAGCTTATTTTGTTGGAATGATATTAGGTTTAATATAGGATTGTGCTTAAGATTTGTTGCTATTTGTGAGATAAATGAATGGCATTCCAAGCAAAGATTAGGCTATGTTACCCCAAAGTTTTGATCTCTTAGATCAAAATTTGGAAATGAAATTGTGAAATATTGAACTTAATGCAATATTGTTCGACAGTAGTTGGTTCGAAACATGTTCAAAGCGTGATAGATAAACTTCATCTTGTTTTGATTTACAAATATATGTTTTATAGTAAATTATGTTCATAGAAATAGTTGCAAATTCTTAAGAACATAATTTGGAAATAGTTGGACAAAAATCTACATTACCACTTTTTTGGAATTTGTGAATGCATTATGTTTATAGGTAATGAATTTCTTGGAATTAACTGTCTTGGTGTATAAGGTGTTACATGGCCCATGTTAAGGCCCATGCACCACTATTTATTTTGTTTATTCTAGTTTATAATGATGTTTTAATTATTATTTCCCTCATCACTGTACTAATATAAGTTGATTACTTGATGAAGGTTGCCTTCGAACACCACAATGAGATGAGAGATATAGAAACACCATGTAAAATCAACCAATCTGTGATTCTATTGAGATATTCAATTTCCAAACATTAAGGACAATGTTGTTCTTAAGTTTGAGGGAGAGGTATAGAATTGATTTTTTTTTTTAGAATTTATAAGATTCTTTTAATTAATAGTTGAGTTAGTGCATTCTTTAATTATATTTCATTCATTTTTTGATAATTTGTGGTCCAACTTTCTTAGAGCATTGTTTGTTCAAATAATGAAGGAGAATTAATTGGCATTATTAATCAATGATTTTATTGTGAAAACTTGGACTTGTTTAAATTCTCATGATAAATTAGCCATGATTCACTCATTTGGAAATTTGACATTTGAGGAAATAAATAATTAAAGCAATTGCCTTTGATAAATTTGATCAAGAAAGTTGCTTGAATCATTACACATAAGAAATGATTGCTTATTTAAATTCAAAGCATGTGCATGCTAATTTGTTGAAAAAAATTTCATTAATTCTAGAACAAGGCATGCAATCTTTTGAGACAAAATATTAATTCACAATTGATCAAAGAAAAGATTTAGGCATTCATTGTGTTAGCCTATTTAGCCCCATTCATACCTTATCATCTTTATCCTTTGCACCCTTTTTGAGCTTGAAATACACTAAGAGTGTATATAAGCCTTTTCTTGGTACCTTTAACCTTACCATATAATCATATTATGGTCTACCTACAAGAGAATTTTAGAATGGAAATTTTATCAAGTAATACTAGAATTTCCATTATGTTTGCTGAGAAATGTTGGAGTCCCATTTTTATGAATATTAGGTACAGTTACAAGTGTTTGATATATGGAAGAAAATGTTAAGACAGTTAATGCTTGCACCTATATAAACTATTAGTTATTTGGATCAATCTTTATTTAAAAAAAATGAAGGAGAAAATTTTGAGAATTGTGAAGTTCTTTTGACCTCGACTCTAAATTATTAAAGCTCCCAATTGCATTTATTAACACCATATTAACAATTTACTTTTGAGTTTTGTGTGGAACTATGATAAATTGAATAATTATTGCTTGAGAATACAAGAAAGAAGGGTTGATACATGGAAAATTTTCTTTAGAACCTATAGAAATATTTAGTACTATTTGATTATTTTTATTCTTGAAATCTCTTACTTGTACTTCTTCAACCTTTTCTTTGGCAAGTTATTTCTCACTAGCCATGTTACAAGTTGACAAAGACCTTTTGATCATTGATTAATTGTGCAATTACATTAGAGCAGATTGGTTGTGTGTTATGCAATTATGTATAATATTATGTTATGAAAAGTTTTGACGATGCTAGCTTGGGTTATGTTTTATTTTAAATTGCATTAGAAAAGAAAAAGGTGTATTATGGTTTTTTGTGATTTTCTTAGTTGATTTATACCTAGAATTGCTTGCAACATTTTGAAAATGAAATTGAATGCTCTAAATTTCCTTGTGAGTTTTGATTTTTCGGTTCATTATGGAATTTTTCTATGTCTAATGGATTGCAATTTTTCAATTAAGAGATTCTCTTGTTTGATTTCTTTCTTTGTTTAAGGACATGCAAAACTTTAAGTTTGGGGAAGTTTAATAGGAATTCTTTTAGCATATATTTTTAGGTTAGAAATTAGGAATTTTTTTTTAGGTTTCATAGTGTTTTTGTTCTAGAATAAGTTAATTTATATCTTTTTTATGTTTGCATAGGAACTCCTTAAAAAGGAGCTAAATTGCATTTTCTAGCAAAGTTAAATGGGTTACTGCATGGCCACGCATTATACCATGCAGGGATATAGAGTTGAATAAGTCAGCAATACAATTTCGAGTTTTCAGTTAAGTGTTTGGACAATTGCATGGTTCATCCAAACCGATAAAATTAGATTTCACAAATGATATCGAGGTATCTTTTAAAAGAAGAAGTGACCTGATGAGAGAGGCATTTTTAGGGAGCTGAAATGAGGAGATCTTAGGAGAGACAATTGGATCTACCATCTACACTAAATTTGTGAGAGAATTTTTAAGAGATTTTAGAAAGTTTTTCTTAGAGTTCATTGTTTAGAGAAATATTATTCTTCTTTGGGATTTATTCTTCTAATTTCAATGGATTTCTTTGATTTTGTTTCTTATTCTTCTTCTAGACTAAGCTAATTTTCTTATTATAGAGATTAGGGTAAAAGCCCAATACTTTTCTATGATTATATGAAGAGATCTTGGTTTCGATTCTGTTAGGTTTCTTTGATTTAATGTGTTTGAGATTTATTGACTTGTACATATATGCAAGGCTTGAAATCCTAGATCATAAAGTGAAAGTGGAAGTCTAAGGTTAGTTAGAATACATTAAACTAGACAATTAAGACCACAAGAGTAGGCTTGATCTCTAGAGATATTAATGGAATATTAAAAGAACCTAATGCATTGCTAATGAGTTTTATGACCACAATAGTAGGTACAATCTTAATAATAATAGACTCAATTTTGCTCAAGACAGATTATTGGGTAATTTAGGAAATCCATCTTTAAAGAATAACACATTCACATGTGAAACAAAACCCTTAGTATAACTAAGGAAGAGTATTGTGGTGAACCCGAATTTCTTAAAAATTGTTTGCATATGTTTTTTTTCATTTAAATTCTATTTTCTAATTATTCTAGAATTTTTAGATTAATTATTCTTTTATCATTTGATTGCTAGATAACTGGAGCATTTAGTTATTTTCTACTTGTGAAACTTTGTGAGAATGATCTCTATTCTTCACTATATCACTTGAAGCGATTTGTGCACGTGTAAGAGTTTTAAACCTAATAATAGGACCTAAAAGAGAAGACTATATATGTGATACACAAATGATGCATGATGCATGTATATAATGCATGATATACATAACTATCTTTGGGTTGAGAGACATCTGGCATCACAATGTAAGCTAAGCTATTAGGAGCTTTTCCTTCACATCATTGAGCTTATCCAAGTCTTCTTCCATGAATTCTTAGAAACAATCCCTTCAATGTGCTAAATATAATAAGCTAAGTCAAACTCACCCGTGTACCATAAGTAAAGACAAATAAAAAGTCGAAAGCATTTTGTTCAGCTTCATTGGTGGTAAGTTTTCTCAACACTTTTATGATCATAAGAATTCATATCCAAACTTCCAGTTTAATAGAAAATCATAAGGGGTCAGAAGGAATATTTTAGAATATTATGATGATAATACTTGTAAAAAGAAAATGATGCCTTCGTTGTTATGTTCAAATGAACACTTCATTAAAAAGCTAGAGGCAACTTGTCCTTAGCATTACCATACAAAACTTCATTCATTCCATCATGTCAAAAATAATTTCTTTAAGTTGTTGAAGTATTGCTCATCATCTAACTTGTTGGATCATCGTCTGTCACATAGATCTCATACTCTTCAATTCTTTAAAAAGCTCAAATGAATAATTCATATAAGAAATGTTCATTTAAATTATGAATTGTCTAATTTACTTAATGAAAGCATAATTATTTTTATGACCAAATGCATCTGCCCATTATTGACTAGCTCTTATAAATTTTTAAGCCAAACATTTTTTAGCTTACATTTCTCTAATATTTGCCTAGGCAACTCACCGGTCTAGTAGGATTTATTCATTTTTTATATTATTTCATAAGGAATGTTGATAATGGAATTCTATCATCTTTGAAGAAGTCTTCAATGCTTTTAATAGTTGCTTATTAGTGCCCCAAATATCCTTATTTAAGTGGTTTGATGCAGAGACTTTCCTTAGAAAACTAGTACCCTAAATGTCTCAAACTGAGTGATTTTGGAGCAAAGAGTTCATAGAATTTCCCCAACTGAATATCCTTACCTAAGTGGTTTGGGAGCAAAGAGTTATTTTGTGTGCCTCAAAAAACTGGGATCTCGAATGTCTTTGCCTAAATGGTGTGCAAGATTTTATGATTGTCTTTCAAAATTGATTATCTTAAATATATCAATCAAGGTACTTTAATACATAAGATTTCAAGAGTTATCTATAAGAAATAAGTTTTTGAATCATCCCCATCTAGGTGTTTTGGTACATAAGGATTTTGAATACATTAGATTCTTAAAATTTTTCCATTTCACCTTCCTCTTCTCCCATTTTTTCTTTTTCTTTTTTTCTTTTTCATTTTTCTCTTTTTCATTTTTTTTTTTTTTGAAATCCAACATTCAAAATCTTAACTAGTTTTATTAATGCATGGTTTTGAAGTAATGTTAAGATGAAGGCAAGTTATGTAAGCCTAGAAAGAGAGTGAAACTCATTAAGTTTTCCATTCTTTTAATCATTAAGGAGTCATTGTCAAGAGAGGACGTTTCTTTTTTGTCTAAAGCTTTCACAAAGACTTTTTTTTTTATGTAGTTGTCTCGAGGTAGCATTTATTTCTTATAAAATTATTTCCTCTATTTTTTCTAATTTTTTCTCAAAAAAGAATTCTACGATGTTTCTGATTATAATCTCAACTATATTAAAATTAAATAAAATAAATATTATGGATTAGAATAAAACACACTTATGATAAGAAAAAAAAAAAAGAACATCAAATTAAGGTGAATAAATAACAATAGAATGAGACTTTAAATATAATAATAAAAAAGAACATCAAGTTAAGGTAAATTAGTTCCTCTGCTATAATTTATGAATCTTTTAGCTTTTACAATACCTCTCATGATAGTACTTTAACAAAGCTTTACAAATTGAAATGGCATTCAGAAAGAGATTTTTAGGTCTTGACATGTTTAGGATGGACATCTTCTAACTTTTACAAGCCTTGATCTTCTAAAGGTTGGTTTATATTTATCATTGGATTTTCAAGGATATCAACAATATCATGATCAATGGAATTTGATGAATATTACTATTAAGATAAATTTCACACAAGTAAAATTAGAATATATTAGATTGAATTCAAAAATTAACACAACATTACTTTCAAACAAGCTTCAGACCATATGTTTTAGAACATCAAAAAGATAGGTTCCCTGAAAATTGTTCTTGCTATCCTTTCTTTGTCATAAGAATCTCCTATATCTTTTCTTTTTCTTCTTTTCTTCTTTCTCATTTGCCTATTTGCTATTCAATTTTTAGGTCTATAAGTGGCCTCAAGTTTCACTTGAACAAGTGAAATTGTACTTGTGACATCTAGACCTTTTATCAAACATCATGGAGTCGAGACGACATAGGATCATACTTTGGTATAACCCCAAATAATGGCATATAGAAGGATTTATAAGGGATCCAAGGATAAGCTTCTAAATTAGTAGAGCTCATATAGTGAATCAAATGGTTAGTGGGGGATTCAAGACAAAATTCATGGTGATGATGGATTCTAGTCCAAATAGGTTTATTAGAAGGACCAACGCTTCTTCACTCTATCATAAATTGGATTTGGGAATTGCGTACGACTTAACAAAGAGGTTAGACACCTCTGAGTCACCTAGATTTAGGGATTCAGCCTTAAAAAATTTGTGGTTCACATTTATAAGTTTTTTCCTCATCAAATATTTAACAAATATTAATGTAGCCCAAATCATTCATCTAGCAATTGTTTATTCAACCATATCAAATCAAGCAATACACACATTCACAATATGGTTAAGGGATATATGGTTATATATAAGGGTGTGTGTAATCATCAATTAAAGCCATAGTATTCAAGATTCAAGTCTTAAAATTGATAATGAAGACATACAAGTTAGTTCTAGGAATTATGAAAGAAAAGGTTCCTACAATAACTTAAAATGGAAAGATCTTACTCCTTTTACCTTATAGGTGGATTATTATATCATCATAAGATAACCATCATATTTATAATAAAAGTACATGGTATGTGTAAGTGAATATATTGCTCCAAATGAAAATTTTTTGAAAAGCTCATCCAAAATAATGGTAATACATTCATGACACAAATAGAACCGCACAAGATATATGTGTGTGTGTGTGTGTGCATGTATGAAATGGAAATAGGATAATACATACATAAAATGGATACAATATAAAGGGAAATCAAGGGATCATAGGTCTTGTCGTCTCTTCTATCCTCTTCCTTCCATAATTAATACAAAAGAAGAAAAATAGGTGCAAGAAAGATATGCATGCTCAATCATGAGAAAGGCTAAGAAACATCCCTTAAAATGTGTATACGTCTGAAGTTAATGGGGTGAAACATACATCAAAATCAACAGAATGTAGATGAGAATCAAGGGGTCATAGGTCTTGCAACCTCTCCTTATCACTATCATTATACAATCAACACAAAAGATGCACAAGTGGTGTAAGTTTAGCTATAAGGAAGACTAAGAAACAACCTTTAAAATGATTCAAATATAAAAAATAACAAAATATGAAGAATATAGGTCATTGGTTATTGCAACCTTTCCTATCTTGAATATATCTAAGCTTATAATAGAAAAAAGAAAACTGAAAATCAAAAGAAGAAAAAAAAAAGGCATTGTCATGAAATAGTGCTTATGAGTAGAAATAGTAGTCTATATGGACACTAAGTTGTCTATACATACCATTTATATATCTATATAGAAAACTAGGTGTCTTAAAAACCTTTAAGTTTGTTGCTATTTAAAAAAAATTCAAAGAAGAAAAATAAGAGGAAAGGGGGAAAAAAAAAGGCAAAGTAGGCCTAAAATGGCTAAGAAATTAGCTTACATCCCTTAAAGACACCTTAAATAGTATTATTCTCCTTCAAAAAGCAAAAATTCCAATATACAAAGGGGTTATGCTTAGTCTTTTATCTTGGACCTTAAGTGTGTAAGAGTGCCACTAATGTTTTTTGTGTATGAGGAATGTGGTTAAGGTTTGAGTATTTAATTTGGTAGTAAATTTTTAGGAAAAATTGGCCTTTTGACATCTTAATGGTAAGGTATTTATAGAAAAGAAAGAGGGTGCATCTATGTTACATAATTTAAATTGCTCCTTATATTTATTCCTTACTCTCTAAAGTGATAATATCATAGAATATCCTAAAATTGGAGTTTTAAAGTTGTTTGTATAGCTAACCACTTAGTTGTATAACCAAAACAAAAAGCTAAATCATTATTCTAAAAGCTTATGTTATTTGGCATTTTATGAGATATTTATACAGATATGTACTTAACTATTCAAACATCTTATAAAACTCAAGAATGGTGGTTTTAAGTTCGGGCTTTTACGAGATAAGTTTAGTTCAAGGTTTTGCCCCCCATTTAGGCATCATTGTCTTCACCTTTTTAATAATGAATCTAACCTAGTTTTAATTATTAGGCTTGTATCCCAATAATCTGAAAATCTAGTGCTCACATTTTGCTCTTACTTTATGAGGCTTGGAAAATGATACTTTGATAAGATTGTCGTTGCATAAGACATACTAAAGCATTCAATAAGAAAGTAAATACTAGAAAATAGGATACATAAGGATACAAAGCCCTTAGCTAATCTCTATAGGTACTAAGCTAAATTCTCGATAGTTCTTAATAAGTGCCAAGCTTGCATTCATCTTCTAGCAACTCTCAATTGGTACTAAGATAGACATATCCTCAACAGCCCTCAATAAGTACTAAGGCAAGCTCTTAATATCTCTCAAAAGGTACCATGGTTACATTCATCTTCTAGCAGTTCTCAACAAGTACTAAGGTGGGCTCTCCATAGCTCTCAATAAATTCATCTTATAGTTGCTCTCAACAGATACTAGGATGGATCATATCCTTAGTAGCTCTTATTAGGTACTAAGATGGGTTTTGTATAGCTCTTAGTAAGTACTAAGGCCAATATCTATTATTTAGGCTTTTGGTTATGTTCTCTAGGTTTTACCCTATGGCATTGCTCTTGGTTTAATTAACTTTGATCTTTTAGCATCTATTAGTTTTCTTGGTTTTTCCATCTAACATTGCCCCTACTTTTTTGATTATGCTCTTTAGCTTCTTTCTACATTCTTTTGGTTTTATCGTCTAACATTACTCTTGGTTTTCTTAGTTTCACTCTTTAAACATATTTGGATTTTTCTCTTGGTCTTGCCTCTTGAATTACTCTTAGTTTTCTTAGTTTTTCTCTTTAGCATTGCTCATGCTTTTTTTGGTTTTGGGATTTTAACCTATGGTTTTGGGATTTTAACCTATGTAAGGTTTGGAAAATAATAAGATTTTAAGCATAACGAATAAGTTGTTCACACATTTCAATGATATTAAAAGTATACAAGTGCACTATTCTTTGTAAGCTTTATGCCTCTTTGTTGGATGGTGACACTCAAATTCTCTATCTTAAAGGGAATTATTTCCTTCCTTATATTCTTAATTTCCTTTTTGGTCAATTTCTTGTTTACTTCTAGGGATTCTTTGCTTTCTACCTCTTGGCTACTCAAAAGTTTTTATTGCATTTATCATTCATACTTTCCTTTTCCTTTTCCTTTTCCTTTTCGTTTCTTTTTCTTTCCTTTTTCCTTTTTCTTTTCTTTTGTTTTTCCTATTTTTTCTTTTTTTTCTCTTCTTTTTTCCTTTTTTCTCTTTTTTCTCTTTTTCCTTTTTTCCTTTTTCTATTCTTTTTATCTTTTCTTTTCTTTCCCTTTTTTGTATATGGCCAAGGTTGTTTATATAGTTAAAATGTGGAAAGCATGTGCAAATGACCACTAAAGCATGGAAAGGCCTTTAATTGTTTATATAAGCAAGGGGGTTATCTGTAGACAACCTTTGAGTATATACAACCCTAGCTAGTAATTTTTATCTCATTCTCCTTATTTTCTAAAATTTTTACTCTCCTTTTTGCCTTTTCTTTCACACTATCTTTTAGACTCCTTAGGCCATTTTCAAGATTTTCAAGATAAAGCATAGTGTCACTCCTATTCTTAGTGCTCCCAATGTTGTTAGTATTACCCTTACTACAAAAACTCTTCTATTGACATCCTGATGACCATGATCACATATTATAGCTTTGACTCAACTTTTCTAATTAAGTTCATCTATCCAAAGACCTTCTCAAAAGATTTAGAGCTAGAGCTATAGGTCCTTATGGTGCACGATACACCTTTATAACCTTTTAGTGCTACATCTAGTGAGGTAGGCTTTTTGTCCTTTACCCTTCTTTTTATTTCCTTGCTTTTTTTTTCTATTAATTCTTGCATGTGATTTATTTTAGTTAGTTTTCAACCATTAAGTCATGGGATGCATTCCTATTATTTTTGTGTTGTGTCTTGATTGATTCGCTTTAGGCTTTGGCCATTGTTAGGTCATCTTTTAAGGCTCACAATTGTGTCAAATGTCAATTCTTTTACTTATTTTTTATAATTGTATTGTACTTTTATCTATTGGTAGTTGTATGATCATGTTTGTTATACTATTTTTTCGTGTCTTATTATCATTGTTTTCCTTATTCTCCTTACTTATTTATTAATGTTGTTGTCATTTACTACTTTTTAAGGTTATACAACCATTAAAAAGGCTAGTAGGTCTATAGTCCTTATAACTATATGGTTCTAGGGGTTGCACGAATATGTGCAAACGCATTACGCAAATAGGATTGCTTTTCTTTCTCATTTCATTCCCAACTTGCATGCCGAGATCGACAACTCTGCCATGCACTACTTATTGGACACTGGATGGACATAACACATTCCTTTCATTAGTCATAAATAGGGAAAGTAATGTTCATACTTGCCGACTTCATCTATATGACAAAGATTTGTTGTTATGCATTATCTCTACACATTAATGCGAAGGTCTATCATCAGGCCTTTACAGCGAAAGCACATTTAGGGCTCCATTAAGGTTTGTCCCTTCACTAAAGGGGAGGAATGCCTCCATAGATTCAAGCATTCTATTTAAAGCACCAATAGTTACTAATGACTCCCCTACTAATGTGGTAGATTAGGCTATATGGTACTTCCTCCTATACACTTTATTTAGGATGTTGTTTTATACTCTCAAGGATACAATAAAGCTATGAATGTTTCCTATACTGAAGGATCTTCGCCTAACTAGTCATTTTCATTAGGCTCAATAGTAGTAGGGTACTTTTACCAATTCTTAGATAGATGTTATTGAGGGCTATCATACACGAATAGCATCTGATGAGTGCTTAAGGTAAGAATTCGTAAACTTATTGCCATTCATTATTCTCTGGTTACCTATCTATAACCTGACTTATCTATTTCTTTTTTGATAGGCCTAGGTTATAAAGCTAGGATTAGTAGAGGTTAGCAACCCTCTATTAGATAAGGACTTTAACTACTTACTGTTTTAGAGATGGGGCAGGATCCATCATATAGAAAAGATGGTTGCCACTCGATATACTCATTTGAATGATTTATGGTGCGATTTTATAAATATTCTTGCATATATAAGTATAAAGTTAGCTTTTCCATAATAATTAGGCCTTATCTGCACTTATAATTACTTTTATTTTATTTTTATTCTTGCAGGTTTATCTTACTAGTATGGTAATTATTAATTGAATACAATTCAACTAATTGGCTAGCCCCTCTTAACACCTAAAGCTTAATAAGTTGCTAATTTCTAAGAGGTGTTCTTATGAGTGTTAACTCTTAGGAGTCCTTCCATCCATGAGTGGTATCTTGTTGAGCATATCGTTCAATGAAGCGAGGGGCTAAAGTTTTATCTTATACCACAAGACCCTCCTACTTATATGTTTTGCGTGACATAGCTATATGGCTAGCTAATGGACGAGGATCTAGCTGGTAGGCCCGATAAGTGTTTATGGCTAATAATTTATGTTCGTTAGCCCTTGTACACTAAGAAAGAGGGTTAAATTGGTGGGTAATTTAAAATTTTGGAGGAAAGGTTAGAGATTTGAGTTTTAGAAGAAGTAAAAGAAGAATAAAATACATAAGGATTTGTGGTGGTTTGGGTATTAATCAACCTTACATCCACTCTCTAATTCTTCCAATTGGGTGTATCACTAATATCAAATGGTGTTTTGCATGATTACACCTCACTTTTACAACTTATGTTTTATGAAAGCTCACACATTACCTCACTAGTGTTTCCCAAGTCTAACACTTAACTTAATAAGAGTTTTACAATAAAAGGCTAACTCTCAAACCCAAACCCAATGGTGTTTAATGCTTACACACAATGACAACTTAATTATAAGAAATTAAATGCTAAAAAATTAAGAAATGAAATTATAAGAGTTTTGGCTATAATAAATGTTATTCTCTTGTATTTATGTTTGTTTGGTGGAGTATTTATAGGTTACTCCCACCAAATAGATGTTAGAGGAAAAAACTATGTCCAAATCTTTAAAGTAAGATAAGCAAATCTAGATTTTATGCTTGTCAGGAGAATGTCGTAGTCACAACAATATTACGATGGTCGCTATCTACTTTTTGCACTCGAATTTGCCCAGTCATGGTCGAGATCTTCAATTATGTCTAACGGATAGTACACGTAGTAGCACAGGATTGACTCTTAATCAAACTATCCATTGGAACCCTATTTTGTGCTTTAATGATCTTGGTCGTGATTAGGAGGTAGCAATCACTATCTCAATAATGTTGGTTATCCTACTGCTATAGTTAGTCGCGACTGGTTTTGTGAAGATTTTAGTTCTTAAGTAAGCTTATCGCGGTCGCAATGACATGGTTGCAGTTATGACATTCAAACTTGTAACACTATTATGACATATGGCATGTGCTGAATAAAGCTTTAAAATCTTTTCAAACTCAATTGAAGATTGTGATCACTATTGAGGACGTGAATTTCACCATAATTACTTTAGTCAAATTTGTACCAAAGGCTCCATATGGTAGTAGTAGCTATTGTAGTAGTAACATTCACGATTTACATGCAATTCTTAATTTTGTGCTCCACTCAACTTCCAATGATACTCTAACTTGATTTTTTGCAATTATCATAATTGGTCAAAGCATTAGTATTATTCAATCATGTGTTGTCAAGATCAAAAAGAGTTTGATCTACGTTTGACCATCTAGTCTGACAATCTCCCCTTTTTTTATTTTGACAACCCAAGATTGAATTAAGCAAAGATAAACTTATGCAATGCATTCTGAGTGTTGGATAAATGCTTGTAAAGTTGTAATGTTCATACTTCCCTTAAATTTATGCTCCCCCTAAATTACTTAGAGACTTTAATTAAAGACCAAAAGTTTAAGTTTATGATAATACTATGCATTACATACACTCTCTCTCCCCTTTTGTTAAGATTAGAAAAAAAAAACTAGCTAAGAGAAAAAGAGAAAAGATAGCACAGTTCCAATGATGTCAATCATAAGCTTAATAACTAATGATGAATCAGTTGAAAATGAGAGTAAACTTAAATAAACTTTCATTAAAAAAAGAAACAAACACATACATTAAAGTAAAACATAAAGAGATTCTAACATTTGTATATGTTTGATCACAACACTTATTAAAAAAAAAAAAAAAAGCTAGAGATCATTTTTATCTTTAGTTACATCTTCATCAAGCTCTTTAGTATCTTCTTTTTCTTCTTCATCTCTATGCTCTTGAGTTGAGGCTCTTCTTCATGAGTTGCCCTTTGTGATGTTTCTCCTACAATAGGTACTTAAGGAGTGGCTTCCTCTTCTTCATCATTGGAGAAATCAAAGTCGAGGAGGAAACAAGGCTTAACTTTGAGTTTTCCTTGGATTTCCACTATATCTTGATGAAAGTGTTGAAGAAAGTTAAGCTTGTTAAGAACTTTGTTTAACATTTTGGAGATCTTGGCTAGGGAGGAAGAAAATTTAGTTAAGGTGGAAGAGGAAGAGACTTTGGCATTTCCCTTACCTTTGGAAGGTGAAGGAGAATGTTCTTCAGGCATTGCTCCTTTTTATGGATTTTCGATGTCACACCTTCTATTCTTTAAAGCTTGAAAAGCCTCTTATTGTGCAATGGTTTGATACCTAAAAAGATAGGCAGTAGTGGTTGGCTTAAAGACTTTGGCATTTAGAAGGTAAGTGAGGTTAAGCCAATTTTTCTTTGGGTCGTGTGTTGGGGTTAGAAGATTTTCAATCTCAGGGGTTAAATACCTAACATGCCTATAAATGCAATCATATGAGAAAGGAATAGAAATTGGCGCTTGGCCTTACTCATATGCTCTATTTGGGTTAAGAAAAATCAACCAGTTTGGATTGGAATATTGTGAATAAGGCAATAAAGGAAAGATAAGTCCTTATATGTAACTTTTTCATTGCCATTTCATCTTACATTGATAAAAAAAAAAAAAGGTAATAATGTGATGAAAAAGCCATATGGCTAGGTTTTGATGTGTTTGGCAATGGATTGTCTTAGGACATGATATCTTTCAATGAAGATTGCTCTTCAAAATACAGAAAAGATAAAATCATAGGATGAGAAATTATGGAGGATGTCCTCTTCATTTGAAAAATTAAAAAAGGAGTAGAGATTTGGGTAGTGATAAGGTGAGGTTTGCCAAAACATTTAAAAGTTCAACCATACTCATCAGCTTGAGAGTTCTTATCTTTGCTCACTTTTATAGTGCATATAAACTCCCTCACAATATCTTTATATCCTAATTCATCTCTAAATATGAATTGGATCCATCCTAGATTTTCCAATTAGCTATTAATTTCCTTCTCCAGTCTAGGTGATATGAGAAGATGAGTGGAGAGGTTCTTATTTGCCTAGATAATCTTATTTTTGTTTGCTTCAAACCTAGCCTTGTGAACCTAACCCTTTCCTTTTGAGTGGTTCTTATCATCTTGTGGAAAAAGATAGTACTCCTTATTAAAGGTGAGGATGATTATGTAATCCCTTTGCCTTGGCTGCTTTGGTTCCTTTATTAGGTGCCATGGAGGTTTAAGAGGAGAAGGACAAGAAGGGGGGTTTAAGATGGAGAGAAAGATGAAAAATTAGCTTTAGAAAAAAGTGAAATGAAGAAAAAGAAGAGATTTCCTTAGGGCAAGATTCAAATCTATCACATAAATAAACACTAAACATGATATCAGGTCTAGAAGTAGTAAGATAAAGGAGAGAGCTAATCATACCTCTATATCTCTTTTCATCAATGGGCTTGCCTGATTTATCTTGTCTAACTTGATAGTTGCACTCATTGGTGCTTTTACTACCTTGAATCCATCTATGCCAAACCTTTCAAGTAGATCCCTTGTGTACTTGGCTTAGTTGACGAAGATGCCTTCTTTGGTTTGCTTGATTTGAAGACTAAGGAAGAACTTGACCTCACCCATCATGTTCATCTCAAACTCCCCAGTCATACACTCAGCAAATTTCTCATAAAGAGATTCATTAGTAGCAACACTTATAATATCATCAACATATATTTGTACAATGAGTGTATCCTTATTGTGCTTTTTCCCAAATAAAGTTGTGTCAATCTTAGTTTTTGAAAATCATTTTCCAAAAGAATGAACTAAGCCTTTCATACTAAGCTCTTGGAGCTTGTTTCAAACCATATTAGGCTTTAGTCAATTTAAAAACATGATTTGGGAAATCATAAAACTCAAAACCTAGAGGTTGTTCAACATGGACTTTCTCCTCATTGAAACCATTTAGAAATGCACTTTTCACATCTATTTGAAAACACTTGAAATTTATATGACATGTAAATGTTAGAAGAATTCTAATGGCCTCCAATCTTGCAATGTAGGCAAAAGTTTCATCATAATCAATGCATTCCTCTTGGTTGTATCTCTTAGCAACTAATCTAGTGTTATTTGTTATGATGAAACCTTACTCATCTAACTTATTCCTAAACACATATTTGCAACCTATAACCGGATGTTCCTTAGGCCTAGAAATAAGTTCCCAAACTTTATTTCTCTCAAATTGTTTGAGTTCCTCTTACATAACAATCACCTAACTTTCATCATCAAGAGCCTTATTAATTGACTTGGCTCAATTTGAGAAACAAAAGAAAGATTATTATCTAATACATGTAGTTAAGCTTTAGTACTTACTCCCTTAGATGTTTCACCAATAATGATGTCCTTTGGGTGATCCTTAGAGTATCTCTAATCCTTGGGGAGTCCTTGAGCTTGGTTCTCCTCTTATTATAGTTGAGGTTCCTCTTCTTATGGTGGCTCATTATCTTTAAGTTTAGTCACATTCTCCTTAGATGGAGGATCGAGTTCCAACTTTTTGAAGTCACTTATAAGATTATTAACAAAATAATCTTTCCCAAGATTAAGTTTGTTAAACTCATCAAAAACAATATTCATAGACTCTTCAACCACTGCAAATTTTTTGTTAAACACTATAGGCTTTTCTAGTGGTGGAATAGCCAAGAAAAATCATTTTTTGAGGCAAATTTTTCAAGATTATCCTTGGTACTAAGTATGTAGCACTTATACCCAAAAACTCTAATATATGAAAGCTAGGATTTTATTACATTCCATATATCATACAAATTTTTATTTAGAATGGGTCTTTTGAAAACTTGATTAGTAATATAACATAAGGTATTAATGGCTTCGACCCAAAACTAATTAGGTAAGGAATACTCATTAAGCATAGTTCTAGCCATTTCTACCAATGTTCTATTTTTTTCTTTCTACAACACCAATTTTTTGTGTTATTCTAGGAGTAAAAAAGTTGTGTGAAATCCCATTCTCTAAATAATAATTTTTAAAGGATTCATTTTAAAATTCTTTTCCATGGTCACTTCTAATAGATGAAATGAAGTAACCTTTCTTATTTTGAACTTTTTTGGCAAAACTCTTAAAAGCATCAATAGTATCACTCTTATGAGCAAGGAAAGATACCCAAGTAAATCTTAAGTAGTCATCAATAAGGACAAAAGCATAATGCTTTCCACCCAAGCTAGTATTCCTAAGTGGTCCAACTACGTCCATATGAATAAGTTGAAGAGGCCTAGAGGTACTTACTACATTTTTTTGCCTTGTAGGATGCTTGATATTGCTTCCCCATTTGACAAAGTCCATATATTTTATCCTTTGTGAATTTGAGCTTTAGAAGAACTTCATCAAGCTCTCCTTTAGACAAGCTTTGTGAAAGCTCTAACCTAGCATATTTAAGTCTTTTATGCCAAAGCTAAGATTCATTGCTAATAGAGACAACATACTTCAAGGATTGGTTTGCCAAATTGTCTAAGTCAATTAGATAGGTATTGTCCCTTTTTACCCTTGTCACATAATTGAGTTACACTTAAAAAATAATTTTTCAATTCTTCAACTAAAAGAACATTATCAATAAGAGAGCAACCCTTCTTACCAATAATTCCAATGTCAATCACCTTACCCTTGGCATTATTTCCAAAAGTGACATTGTCATTATCCTTCTATTTGATGGATGTGAATAGCTTTATATTTCCAGTCACATGCTTTGAGCATCCACTATCCATATGCCAATCATTGTCTTCTTGGTTGGCTTCCAAGCATTCCTATAGCACAAAAACACATAACCCTTGTTTAGGTGCATGATTGACTTCTTGTGTACATGTATGCCTGATTGGTTCTTTGAGGCATAGCTTTAGAGACTTGGAGAGGCTTCCCTTTGCCCTTAAGCTTAGAAGACTTAGTGTTAGGAGCACTCTTCTTCCCAATAACCTCAATGCTAAAAGTTTGAGGTGTATAGGCTTTAATGAATGTAGGAGGAGAAGAAGTAGATGAGGAATCTCCACTAAAGCCTAAACCATGTCTCACTAAGGGAGGTCTTTGAGATATAATAAGAGTATCTAAGGTTTCATTCCCTTTGTGAAATCTTGAGATGGAATTTCTAAGCTCAATTACCTCACCTTTCAAAGAGTCATTTTTCTTTCTTAAAGAGTCAAAAGAAGATAAAGTTTTAGAAAGATTTTCTAAAGATTTTTTTGAGTTCTTCATTAGAAGTTCTCAAGTCACTAATAAGATCATTTAAACCTTTAAATTCATTCTCAAGTTTTGAGCATTTTTTCTTATAAGTTCTCATTTGAGAGTTGTACTTATCACATTTCAAGGTTAGAGCTTCAAGAAGCTCATCATTCATATAATCTAACTCATCATACTCATAACAAGAATATGAAGTACTTATCTCATTGAATGAGTCCTCTTGAGCCATAAAGTATAGGTTAGCAACTTCTTCATTTTCTTCTTCCTCATTTAAGCTATCATCCCATATGGCCTTGAAGCTCTTTTTTTTTTCTCCTTGTTCCACTTTTTTTGCTTCTTGAGCTTAGGATAATCGGATTTAATGTGACCTTACTTTCCACATTCAAAGTAAGTCACCTCATTCTTCTTATCCTTGAAATTGGGAGAAGCTCTTTTAAAGTTCCTCATATCTTTTCTTCTCTTGATTAGCTCCCTAGTCCTTCTTAAGAGCTTTGCTAGCTCCTCTTCTTCCTTGTCACTCTTATCATTATTTATAGAGGTAATCTCCACCTCTTTATCTATGCTTGAGGACTTGAGAGCTAAAGTCTTCTTTTCCATTTTTTTCATTTTTATTCCTTGACCCTTTCATTTTCTTTATGTCATCATCCTTCTTTAAGGCTAGCTCATGAATAAGTAGCTTACTAATGAGGACATTCATTTGTAACTTTCCAATCTTTAGATTGGATTTTTGTATGATACAAACTCTAGCACCAAACTTTTCAAGAGAAAGAGATTTGAGAATTTTAATGTTTACCTCATTCTTTGTAAGGATTCTTCAACACGTCTTCATGTTTGTGAAAATGGAAAGAAGTCTATTTGCCATAACGATGATGCTTTCATTTTCCTTCATCATGAAGAGCTTCCATGTCATCACATACATCTCTAATTTACTAGACTTCATAAGTGTGGTGCCCTTATAGTAGTTCACCATGGCCTTTCATATCCCATGGGTGGTTAGACAATGTTGCACTTTACTAATATCCTCTCTTGAGAAGGAGCGAAGGAGAATGGCTATTGCCCTCTTGCTTTTAACATTGGACTTCCTATGTGCTTCCACCCATTCTTCCCTTTGGATTCGTTCTTCTCTACCATCTACTACTTTGGTTAGAGGTTTCCCTTCCTTTACTAAAATTTCCCATAAATCCACTACATCACTATCTAAATAGATTTTCATTCTATACTTCCAATTAGTGCAGTCGAATCTATCAAAGTAAGGCTTGAGGTGAGTATGGATTCCTTCTTGTGCCATAATCTTTTCTCACTTGACTAACTAACTGTTAAGCAAGCTCAAATAGCCAATCTATCTAAGCAAATCAATGCCATGAATTGTAATGTTATTTTTAACCAATAATGCAAATGACTTTTAATGAGTTTTATAAAGGAGTCATTTGAGTACTGATTGCCAAATTGGTAATCCATTCACTTTTTTTAATGTCGAGCAAGTGAACTTTATAGGGAATTTCAATAATAGACAAGACAAAAATCCTTATTCCAATTCATATAATCTTGGTTGAAAAATCATCCAAATTTTTTTTAGAGTGGGAACAATGCCTTATGATCAAAAGCAGCCCAAAGTTTTCAAGCATAATAGTGGTTAGATAAAAAATCAAGTCTGGAGATCAAGATGGAGAACGTTATTGTGAAACCAAAGAGAGGATGGATGCAAAAGATAAAATTTTGAAGATATTAGATGCTAAAGTTGATCACATTAGTAAACATCATTCTCCATGTATTGATGCATTAGAGATGTAAGTGGGATAGTTGCAAATGTTATATCATCTAAGCAAGTGGGAAATTTACCATCTAATTCAAAGGTGAATCTTAAGAAGCATGTGAAAGCCATCACTTTAAGAAATGAAAGAGAGGTAGAAAATAGAGTTGATGAGCCTAAAGAGCAAGAAAAGGAAGAAGCAACTCAAATAAAGCCTAAGAAGGAATTTCATGATGCAAAGGAGGAAGAAGTTTACCCTCTTCCACTAAAGGTTTTAACCATTTGTGTCTCCTATCCATTCCCTCAAAGATTGAAAAGTCAAAGAGATGACAAAATGGCTAAGGATTTTTTTGAACTCCTTAAGGTTTCTAAGACAATTAACGTCAACATTCCAATCCTTGAAGCATTAGCTTAAATGCCTTCATATGTCAAGTTTCTCAAAGGCATAATTTTTAACAAGAAGAGGCTTAAGGAGTGTGAAGTAGTGACCTTAACAGAAGTATGTAGTGCTATATTGCAAAATAAAATGCCTCAAAAAGTCAAGGATCTATGGAGTTTTGTTATATCGTATGAAATTGATGAATTAGAATTTTATAAAGCTCTTTATGATCTTAGGTCTAGTACTCATTTAATGCCTTTGTCTCTTTTTAGGGAATTAAAGAAAAAAGAGCTCAATGAAATAAGGATATCTTAGCAAATAGTGATAGATAGGTCAAATATGTTATACAATTATTAAGGACATTCTTACCAATGTGGACAAGTTCACCTTTCTAGCAAATTTTATGGTGCTAGATTTTGAAGCCACGAGTAAAGCTCTTACTGATATGGAGTTAGGAAAGTAAACCTTAAGAGTGGGAGATAAACAAGTAGATTTTGAAGTGTACAAGACCAACAAGACAACAATTACAAAAGAGAGGTGTTGGAAAATAGACAAGATTGAGGATGAAAAAAGAGGAGGGAGGAAGGAAAAACGAGAGTTGAGATTAGAGATGCATGGAGAGAAATAGTATGACAAGCATATTATGAAATACAACTTCTAAAAAGGTCAACAAGTGTTACTCTTCAACTTTTGGCTGAGATTGTTCTTCAAAAAATTGAAGTCTAAATGGTTGGGACCAAGCTAGAGAATGGTCAAGCTAAAATACCTTAAAATAACACTCTTAGGAGGTAGCCCAAGCTTTTAATTTTCTTACAATTTATTTAGTTTTTATTTGCTTATTTAGTTTTAGTTAAATTTATAAATAAAGTTCTTCATCTTTTTGATAGATTGTTATGGAGAAGATGGGAGAAATATGAGGACGTTCAAAGCAAAATTAAAGAAAATTGTTAAATAGGGGTGGTAAGAATTTCATTTGATAGTAATATGCATTTTATATTACTTGCCTAGAATTTTTTCACATAAACATGTTGTGAGTGTTTGCTAAAATGATCATTACTTTAATTTCATGTCAAAATAATAATAATGATGAAGTTACTAGCCTTTTTATTAAGATAGGTGTGTAGAAGCTTCTAGATTTCTAAAATTCCATATTTCATAAGGATTAGGAGGAAAACATCAATTGTAAATAGAGACAGAAATAATTGGTATATTTTTCACCTCTTGTAGCATTTGAAAGGGCCAAATGGATCCTTTTCAAGTTAACATGAAAAAAGAACTGCCATTACCCCTTCCATCACCTAAATTAAAGTTGCCCAAACCTAAAATCCCACCTCCACCCATTGTAATTTCTACCTTAGTACAAGTAACAACATTTTATTGCTATCATAGAGCCTTTCCCAAAGAAGATGAGATTCCATACTTTCTTAGGCAAATTGCAGTAATGGAGTGTAAATAAAAAGAACTTCAATTATTCATTAAGGTGGAGGACTTTACTTCTTGTGAGGAGGAGGAAGAGGGAATAGAACCAATGGAGAATTGCACTTCACCAAAAAGAGGAGAGGAAGGCCACCTAAGGTTAAAAGGGGTAAAAATTAGGCAAGAGATTGTGTTCTTAGATTGGAATGTAATCCTTTGAATGTCAATTTCTAAGTTCTAAAACTTGGCACCTATAATTTCTCGAATGTGTTTTTCCATTTTTAATTAGGATTTAATTGATGTTAATTTTCAATTTTCAATGTGTGTATTGTGTTAGTTGATGTTAATTTCATGTTTGGAGTTTGATTTGAAATGAATTATGTAATAGAAAAGTCCCAATTCGATGAATTGTATCATTATTCGCATGTTTGGAATGCGTTTAATGATATTTTATAATGGGGAGATCAAATTTTATAAAAATTCAGAGGCATTAGATATGCCTACTGTCATGCCTCTGACTGCAACTAGCCTGAGCCAGAAGAAGTCAATCGAGTCGCAGCTTATGACTCCATCATGCTCTGAATGGAGTGTGATGCTCTCATGCCCGCGATACGTGTTGCGAGCAATAACACCCTTAAAAAATGAGAGTTTGGGGGATTTTTAACCTAATTTAAAATTTAAATGTTCCCACCTAAACCTAAGATCTATAAATAATCTTCTTTTCTTCTCATTTTCACTCACAAACTCATTCAAACACTTTTCCAAAGTTTGAAAGCAAGTAGAAGTGTTAAGAGCATCAAATTTTATCCCATATTTTAGTTATTCTTTTGCTTATCTATTCTTCCATAGCCACCACCACCACACTCTCATATCTTTCATCAATTTAAGATGTCTTCAAGAGTAACTTCATTAAGGCAAAGGGGAAGCAACAACAAAGAGGTCGAAGAGATATCTCATCAAAGTATGGTGCTCCCTTTCCCATTTACAATAATGAATAAGGTGATAAATTCATTTCTTTATATGCTAAAACACATATTGCATGAACCAACTTTGGTGTACTTCAAAGTCATGGATAGCATTAAAGATTTCTTAGGTAGGTTGGTTAGGTTAAATTTGTATTCACATAAATCCCATCTTACAAAAGACTTAATCTTGTGTTCTTTTCAACACTCTATTTTAAGAATGAGCATGAGGCATCCCTTGTTTAGACTTTCTCATAACCAATATACCATTGATCAAACCACCATAAGAGATGCCTTTAGCTTCTATAAAGAAGGCATGAGTGATCACCATGAAAACTTTATGCTAGATCATTTTGGGAAAGAATTTTGGGTCAAGACAGAATAAACTTTTATCATTCCCTAAGTGAAGCCATAAAAGATAGGTGTTTAATGATCCTTCATAAATTTATGGCTTGTGCGAACTTTAAAAACCTAGAAGCATTTAAAGTTTCTAAATAAGAGATTTTTCTTTTGTGGTGTGCTCATAATAAGTAAAAAGTCTAAACTACATATCAACTTTTTCAATAATTAGTAGGCCTAGTAAAAAATCCTAGGCAAATGGTAGGATTGTAACATATAGTTATAGGTTTGGCTATATTTTTATGTTTGTTTCACTTGAATCAAATGGATAAAGAAGCCTTACCCACTATACAACCTTTCACCCTTACTACATTAGGAAGAATAGAGATAGTGACATGCAAATTTAGATGATAAAAGTTTACAAAACCAAAGAACCAAGAACAAGAAGTCTAAGAAGAGAGTGAAGAAGGAAATGAGGATAACATTCCCATAGCTCTACCTCTCAAAACTCTTCCACAAGAAGGATGATCTAATGCATCTCAAGAGGGCCATAAAACTTAGTTCTTCAAAGGCTAAACACTTATGGATGCTAAATTGGCAAGGAAGGAGAAAGTGCAAAACCATCAAGACTATGAGATTAGGCAATAATTTGCAAGAGCTAACATTGATTTGCATTCTCCATTGAACACATCATGAAGGACTGGTCTGTATCTATGTCTTGGAGTTGTATTAAGTCTTAGAGTTGTCTTTTGGTTTTATCAATGTTGATGTTATGTTCCTTTATGATGTTTTAGATTTGCTTTCTTATTTTTATGTTTAATGTTTGAATGTTGTAAGGTTATGCACCATTGTTATGCGCCCATATTTGTCTGGCACTAATGAACTATGTAAGGAAGTGCAAGTTTAATGGGATTTTCTTTTACATGTTCTAATTTTAGTTAGTTTTTCAATTGATTGTATTTTATCTTAGATTGGCTACTTGATCTTTCTTATTTTTTAAGTGTTGATAAGAATGTAAGAGAAAAGCATGAAGAGATTTGGATACAATCAACCTTCCACTAAGATGAGAGGAGAGTATTACTTTCTATACAACCTCTTATCTTTTGTCTTAAAATGTATGTCATTGAAGATAATACCATATTTAAATGAGAGACAGGAGGATTGTGATCTTATACTTGGACCTATATGATGCTTGCACCTTTGTACAAGGCAAAAATGGACCAAAATTTTTATGATTTTTACAAGTATATGTAGCTTAGTTAAGTTTTATTTGCTAAACATTATGAGTTATTATAAAAGAAATACCACTCTTAGGAGGAATTTGAGATAAATGAATATTGAGATAGTGTTAAATCAAAGAATGTAACTTACGAATTTAGAATAGTTAGAATGCAATGAAATTATAGTTTGCATACATGTGGAAACAAGCAATCTAGCTAACTATGAATATACATAATGATATGAGCTTAAATGAAAAAGAATTGCTATTATGCTTTGCTAATTAGAATTGATTAAGTAGTTTAGGAGATATGATTTCAGAATGGTTAAATTAAGTTCAAAAGAAGAAGAAATAACTACTAACCTATTTTTTAGGATGCTTAGTTATCGGGGATCTTCATGACCAATGTCGATTTGCACATAAAATAGCAAACTTAAATCATGAGTATGCAAAAATTTAAAATGAAGTTATATGTTGAGTAACCAGATGCATTCATTCTAATGTTTGTATTTGCATAAAAAGACATTAACTCTTGAAAAAGTTTTAGAAAAAGTGTTAGAAAGAAAGATTAGTACTATTGGTCTCATGCACTTAAAGCTACTCTTTTCATTGATAATTCCCGAAAGCAACAGTGATCTAAAATATGTTATCATGATTATGTCTATTGATGGTTTGGTTAAAGGATTATTGAGATGTATACATGAAATATGATTTTGTGTATCTAATTTTCCATGAATGAGTGAGTTTGCTTTTCAAGATAGCAGACTAACCTAAGTTTGTTTACTAAAATGAATTCTTGTTTAGTGTATCTTTTGTAGTGCTTAAGTGATTACTATTGTAAGCATGATGAGGCTATATATGTTTTTGTGAAAATTATGAAAATTTTGGCTAGTTATTTTTTATTACTTAAAGACAAGTAACAGTTCAAGTGTGAGAGAATTTATTAGGCTTAATTTATACATAGATATTTGATGAGAATTGGGCTTGATTTAATGTTAATCTATATTTAAATTAAGTTATTTTGGATAATTTGGTGTCATTTCTCACATTTGGATGTTTTATAGGTGTTCTAGAAAGTTTGGAGCGAATTAACACCAAAATAGGCAAAGCTGGCAACTTTAAGGACTAAGATGGATATTTAAATGCACGAAGAAGAAGAACATGATGTTGTGCCCATGACTAAAGTTACAGGTTGTGACTTTCTAGGGATCTAATGAAAGTCACACCCACGACTAAAGTCATAACCTATGACCTGGCATGTCGGATCCTACTTTGTAGCTTATTCTCTAGGTCTTTTAAAGGAGTATCTAAAGCCAACACTTAGTTTTTAATAGATATTTTTTTAGGGAGAAAAAAATGAGTTTTTTAGAGAAGAAAATAAGGAGAAAAGTGTAAGAGTTCAAAATATAATTGGATCAACAAAGAAGAAGAAAAGAAGATCTATCAAGAAAATTGAGAATTTCTTATTTCCTTTGTTAAGATGATGTTATTGCTTTTGGATTTATCTTGTTGTGTTATTATGTTGGGCTAGATCTTTTGATCTATAACCTTGATGTAGCCATGGATAATGATTGATTAATTTATGGTTTCAATGACTATGTTAGGGTTTTGTTCTTTTATAAGTAAATAATCCTTGATCTTAATGCTTGTGATTGCTCGATCACCAATTACATGATTTGTGTTTCTTTTATAGATCGAGAGATTATAAATTGAAATATACTTAAAATCGTTTTGCTTAGGTTAATTGAGGAGTAGAGATACCCATTTAACCTATTATTATCATTTAAAGGATTAAGAACTAATGACGTAAAACATTTCTATTTTACATCAAGAGATCTAGAGGAATGGCCACAAATTAAGTGATTAATCAAGTGAGAGCCTTAAATAATAAAAAGACAATTGATAATTGCAATTCTTAATCTAACATAACATTGAATGACTAATAATTTCATGATTTTCCATTGATGAGATTAAGTCTCCTAGGTGTTTTATTCATAAGGTTTTCTTTCTTATATAAGATCAAGTGCAATTCATTATTCTCATTCTTTACTACTATCATCCTGCCCTTATTTGGCATCACTTGAATGAGGCTCACCCACTCACTATCAGAGATAGAGTAAGTGATCCTAACATTAAGCAACTTGATGACTCCACCTCTAACAACCTCTTTCATGTTAGGATTAAGCCTTCATTAGTACTTAATTGTTAGTTTATAACCCTCCTCCATTAGTATTCAATATATGTATATATGCCTTTCAAATCATAAATATTGTAGCCAATTATTCTTTTATGTTGTCTAAGTAACCTAAGTAATTTATCTTTTTATTCATCGTTCAATGTTGAATTATAAATAATGGGAAAAGTAGAGTTAGGGCCTAAGAATGCATATCTATATTTCTTAAGTAGTGGTTTGAGCTCTACATTTGAAACTTCATCAATAGAGAATGATTGCTAAAGGACTTCAGTTTGGAGTTGCTCATACATTAAGCTCTTTGCAAGTGGCAAAAATGGTGTTGCTTCAAAGTAGGTTTTACACTTCCTTTTCTTCATGGGTGTAGTCATCATTATGCACTACGAATGTCTCAAGAAGATCTCCAAAATTTTGCTTTAAGAACTTCTTCTCAATAAAGCCATCAACCATATCAACCCAAAAACACCCTTCATTCATAACTACTTATTTTGTCATTTATAAAATATTGAACTCTATTGATTCATCTCTAATTTGAAAAGTAAGCTTACCATTCTTCATGTCAATCTAGGAACTAGTTATAGCAAGGAAAGGTCTCCCCAAAATGATAGGGATATGCATATCTTCGTCCATGTCTAGCACGATAAAATCTACTAACATATAGAACTTGTCAATTTTGATGGGTATAGCCTCTAAAATTCCTACTAGATATCTTCTTGACTTATCCGCAGCTTGTAGAGTTATAGTGGTAGATTTTAATTCTCTAAATTTTAACTTTTCACTTATCAACAAAGGCATTAAACTCATGCTTACACCCAAATCATATAATGCCTTATCAAAATTAACATCACCAATTAAACATGGGACTGAAAAATAACCTAGATCATTGAGCTTAGGTGGGAGTTTATTGTAAAGGATGGCAATAAATTCTTTAATCAAGGCAATTGTCTTAAACTCTTCAAGTTTCCTTTATTGTTTAAGAGAATCTCCTTAAGGAACTTAATGTAAGAGGGCATTTGTTCTAAAGCTTTGAATAATAAAATATTGATGTGAAATTACTTAAAGACCTCTAAAAACCTATTAAATTGTTTACCCAAATTTGCCTTTTTGAATTTATAAGGAAAAGGCAAAAGAGACATATGTGACTTACCAATAGCTTCCTTGGCTCTATCACTACTCAAGTTAGGCTCTTTCACTTTCTTCTCTTTTGGTGTTGATTCTTCCACATATTTGCCCTCATCATGCTCATTAGAACCATCTTTTTAACCTACACTCATGTCACTCACCCTTAGTAATTACAACTATGTACCACTTCATAAAGTGATAACCTTGATATGCTCCTTGAGATTGGACTCTATATGGCTTAGAAGAATTCCCAAAGCCTTATCACCTATTAAAATGTAGCATGATAAGCAATTTGGTTCTTTAACACCTTATTATGGTGGCCAACTGATCAACCTTAGTAAAGAGTTATCTCATCATTTCCTCATTTGTCTTTAACAATGTGCCATACAATTTTCCATTATAAGCTCCAAGTTATGATTTGGTGATGGTCCTTAATGATTCAAAGGTTGGACTGTTTGTTAAAATCATAGAAGTGCTATAAAATTGTGTTGTTGGTGTATTTTAGAACTAACAAACTATCTTCCCAACTGAAATTAAGATGGTTCCTCTATCTTAGGTTATAGGGATTTAAGTAGAGATTATTCTATTATGGCTACTTTCGATAAAAATTATTAGCACAGTTCATTTGACTTGGAGCAGTGTCCACAAAGCAAGAAGTACCCTGATATTTTGTAATAGGATGTCTTCCTTCACAACAATCACACTTCGTCATAGGAGAATTCATAACATTCAAAGAAACTTTTGTCATCGCCTTAGTAAGAGCATTTATCTTTGCACTGAGCATGTTAATCCCATCGAGTTGTAGCATCCCACCTAACCATCTATAACCTTATGATCCTTCTAATTGTTCCCATTAGAAGCCATATGATCAAGTAACTCATAAGCATATAGTCAACTCCATCCATCTACCACTAGTTACTACATCAATATTGATCTTCACAGAATTTCTAAACATATTATAGAATGTTTGAGCAATGAACTAATCTAGCAACTCATGGTTTGAACATCAGTGTTGCAAGTCCTTATATCATTCCCATGTTTCATATAAAGATTCATCATCTTTCTGATGAAAGGTGGTTATCTCATTATAAAGCTTTGCTACCTTTGAAGCTGAGAAGTACTTATTCAAGAAAGCCTGAGATAACTAATCTTATGTTGGAATGGAGTTTGGTGCTAAACTATTTAGCCAAAGCTTAGCCCTATGTTATAATTAGAATGGGAAAAGGTATAGCCTTATTGCACCATCTGAAGCTCTATTAATCTTGAATGTTGCACAGATATCTAAAAGGTTGTCAAATGAGTGTAGGGATCCTCTCCATCAAGAACTCCAAATTATGCACTAAATACCATATGAATTATGGCAAGCTTGATCTTAATATTGTTTATTGCAACAATTGGTCCATCAATGATTGATTGATTGGTCATGTTTGGCATAAAAAAATCATATAGAGGTCTACAATTATTATTGTTATTCTCATCATCCATCTTTGTATTTCTAGTGTTTCTATTCCCAATAGAGTGAAGCTCTAAATGTTCTCTCTATCTTTAGATCATGTGGAAAGAGTTCATGGCTATAAGTCCCTACATAAACTAAAAACACTTAAAAGTACATAGAGAATTAAAGAAATAAGTATTTATAGTGAAAAAGAAAAATAAAGAAAAGGATCTCTTGGTTAATAGTTTGTTATTCCTAAATAATACTGATAAAGGACTAGTCTTAGACAATGGTGCCAAAAACTTAATTATGTGGTCATGCAAGTGCACTTGCAAGTTATAATATAGAGAATGGTTATCATGTCATAGGGACTAGGTTATTAAGTATTATCAGTCTAACTACTATGATTATCTAGAGTTCACTAAGGCATTTGGTGAAAAAAAATCTAAAAAGCAAAAAAATAAAAATAGTGAATAGATTGTAAAAACAATGATAATGTAGACTTAGGATTGGGTTATCCCTTATAAGGGATGTAAATCAATCAATGGACTTTATGTTTACTTCATGAATGGATGATATTGAAGAAAGCTATCCTAAAGGTTCTTAAACCCTTTCTCAAAGTGAATAAAATGATGCTAACATGAAATAAGACCTATTCATAGGGCAAGTTTACATGTTAACATGTCAAGCTCTACGAGTAACCTTGAATCCCCTTAGCCATGCATCTATCTCTAGACTACAATAAACTAAGTTCAATGATTAATGATCCAATGTTAAACTTCAACTCTTGTTACTACATTCAACATCTAAAATCATACAAATAGTGGCCAAGTATTCATTAGTATTAAGCATATAACCATTGTAACGAATCAAGTTCTATTCATTCATAAAAATTGAGCAAAATCATAAATCACACCATTGTAAGCTCAAATTCAATCCTAAGAAAGGATTTTAGCTTCTCATCACATTGGAAATTAACAATATGTAAAAGATATGAAAAGAACCCATAAAACTCAGATTGAGAATAAGAAAGATGGGAGAGAGTTCATGCCACTCGATTCTTCAATTCTTCAATGTAGAAATCTGAATTCTTATGTTCCTTTCCTTCAAAAGATATTTAGGTGTTTTTTTCTTTTTTTAGCTTTTAAGGTCGATTAAAAATCTCCTAAGATCCTATCCTGTTAAAGACCCTTAGTTTCCTTTATATGAGGTCTTAAAATATTGAAATCACACTAAAAAATCACTCAATGATTCAAATGCATCACAGACTAAGATATTTGACCCTCCAAAATAGCAATTTATTTGTATAAAGTTGTAGCCATAACAGAGAGCTCCAGTTCTTCAGTTGGTGAAATTTTAGTTTAGTCCTTATAATTCCTTCCTTGTGCTACCATAGTCCAAATTAGCTCCAAATTCATTCAAACACCTAAAAATCACCATATGACATTGAACTATAAGGAATGACATCAATTAACATTAAAAATAAACTCAAACTAAACATAAAAAAAATAATAAATTAAGCCTAAAATATAAGGAAATATTATGAATAAATTGAGTTTAACAGTACGAAAACTTCCCTTAATAAAGGTATAGCAAAGCAAATGGAGGAGAAAAACCTGCAATTATAATGAAAATCACAAAACAAAAGTCCTAATAACATAAAACAGAAAAAGAGTACTTTCGTTAAAGATTAATACAATCACATGGAAAGAAATGAAAAGACATAAAAAATACAAAAACATAAAAAGAAGTGTAAGAAATGAAAAGATACAAAAAACATAAAAGGAACTACAAGGGAAGGCTAGTCATGGGCAGGTGCTGGAGGAATAGTGGGAAACTCTAAACTTAAATTTTACTATTGCTATGTGATTATCCTTCATTAATATTTTTTGCATGCAAATTGTAGGACTAAAACTCCTTAGATTAATGATAGTCCAACCAATAAACTTAATTTTACTCCTCAACACATTTATAATAACTTCTCTTCTTGTTCTTGGTTTAGTTCATTAAGGATTAGAACAAGTGAGGTGTTATTTTCTCCTAAGAATGCATTTCTAAGATAAGAAGATAAAAGTTACAATTCTAAATAAGGAGAATTCAAAATAGAATGAGGTGTCTATATATCCTTTTCATAGTCTAATCCATCAATAACGGGGAAAGAATAAGAGTTAGCATCATGCCTCTCAAAAGTAGTAGTACTTATCTAGCATATTTTGGCAATAAAATCCTCTTCAACTCTTGTTGCTTTAATTTTTTCGAGATCAAAATTTTCTCTTTTTTGTTGAAAAATTATTGTGCACACTTTTCTATCACATCAATTTGTAAGCATCTCTCTTTTTTCCTTATGTTGCTTGATCATTTAGAATATGTTGAATACCAGTTCTTCATAACCAATTTGCAAAGTTAAAATTACATGTCAAAAATCCAACAATGCACCACCAGTTTGGAGGAAAGGTCTTCCCAATAAAACGAGGATCTTTTTATTGTCTTTCATATATAGAACAACAAAATCAATACGAGTTCTAAATTTGTCTACCTTAATTGGCACTTCTTATACAATCCCCTTTGGATACTTGATAGAATGATCGGTTGGTTGCAAAGATATTTGCTTTGGCCTCATCTCTCCAATGCCTAAGTTTTGAAATAAAGAGAAAAGTATTATGTTAATGCTAGATCCCAAATCACATAAAGCTTTATAAGAGAAAAAATAACTAATATCACATGGAATAGTAAAATTTCCATATCTCCTAACCTAAGAGGTAACTTATTTAAAAGGATTACATTGCATTCTTTAATAAACATGACTCATTTGCCCTTCTCTATTGCCTTATTCTCATATAATACCTCCTTCATGAATTTAGCAAACTTAGGCATTTGAGAGAGTGCTTCCATAAAAGGTATGTTGATGTGAATATTTTTGAGCATCTCTAAAAATTTTGCAAATTACTTATCCACAACATACTTTTTAATCTCGAAAGCAACATAACAGAAGGAACATAAGGTTTGACTTATGGCTTCTCCATTATTTTGTCCTCCTTAATGAACTTTTGGTCCTTGTCTTCATTTATCTCACCATTCTTCTCTTCTCCCACATTTGACTTGATCTCCTTAATGCTTAATTGATCTCCTCAATGCTCCTTGAGATAGCCTTCACTTATTCCGTAGGATTTGTTTCGGAGGTGTTAGGTAAGGTCCTATGAGATCTAGAGCTTAAGGCATTGGCTATGTGTCCTATTTTATCTCAAGATTATGAATGGAGGAGGGATGGTTCTTAGTAACTAATCAATCTTTGCATCTAGCTTCCTCATCATTTCATCTTAGTGGTCTAACCTAGCTTTAATTTTGGTAGTGAATTTTTCAATAAGGCTCTCTAGGTTAGACTTTTTCTCTTAGGGTTGGTAATTAAGTGGTTAATGAAAACTAAGCAGGCCTTATGGATTGGGGTACAAAGAATTATTGTTAGATCAAGAAAATTTTAGGTGATTTCACCAACCTAGATTTAAGTGTTAAAAGGATTATTAGCTTGGTAATTGTAATTCCCCATAAAATTGGCTTGTTCTTGTGCAAAAGGTTCTCCATTTGACAATCTATGCTCTTGTAGCAATTCTCCCTACATAATTTACATACCACCTGCAAGAAAGAAAAGGCAATTCATGGAATTTAATTACTTGATAAGGGTAGATACATGAGCTTACAATGCTTTAAATGCATCCATGTCATGAACTTTAGCTACTCTTCTTGAGTCATTCCTCTCATTGATTTGATAGTTGTTATTTGCAATAGTCTTTATAAATTTATAGGTAACATTTATTGTTTTGTCTAAAAGAGATCCTCCAATAGCAACATCTATGGTGATCTTGATATTCCTAAAAAATCCAATAGAGAAGGTGTATAGAATTAACCACATCAAAATTTGATAATCTGGACATCTCTTTAATTGGTTTTTGAATTTTTCCCATGCTCGATTAAGTGTTTCTCCATCTTATTAATAGAAAGTAGCAATCTCATTGTATTGCCTTGCGATCCTTAATGGAGAAAATACTTATTTAGAAAACCATGTAACAGTTAGCCCCATATGGTGATGCTACTCAGCTCCAAAGAATTTATCCATGCTTTAGCTTTAGCTTTATCTTTAAGAGTGAAAGTGAATAAGTGTAACCTCACCACATTTGTGGACATCCCATTCTATATAAAAGTCTTATAAATCTCTAAGAAATTTGTGATATAAGCCTTAGGATCTTAAATGGAAAGTCCATGGAATTAGAAAGTGTTGGTGAGCATTTGAATAAAGGTTGGTTTATTTTAAAAGTTGTTTATGTCATAATCGACCTTATGATGGTTGGTTCTAGTCCTTCTAGTGGTGGAGTTGTGAATCCCTCAAGTTCTCTACATTTGCAATCTATAGATTTCTTTGATTCTATTTTCTTATTTGATTGAACGTATGTTCAATTTTCGAATCACAAGAGTGAGCTTTTACTTGATCTCTTGATTTTTTGTTATAGTCATATACCTGAAATAAAGAACAAGAAACATGAATTAAATAAAATAAAAAGAAAATTCTAAATTAATATAAAAATAAATTACTTAGTATTAATACCATCAATCCTTAATAATGGTGCCAAAAACTTGTTTACATACGAGCTTTTGAGTATATATAACCTCTTAATCTACAAGTGCACAGGTCAACAAGTAATAAAGTGTACTACAGTGCAGATATCATTTTCATAAGGATCGCTCAATAAGTACCAAGCTTTTACTTCTTATATTACTTAAAAACCATAATTGAAAGATTGGTTAGACTAAAAACTAAAAAGATAAAACTACTTTAACTATAGACAAGTTGCTTAAAAGAAGACAATAAATATGAGAAAGCAGTTAAGGATTTAACTTCACTTACTAACTTCTTATGGTTTCTAATCTTTCATCTAATTAGTTTATCCATGTAGTGTTACGATCAGGTCATTTAAGTTTTTAATTAATCTCTTTCAAGTATCATTGAACATGCGGTAACATTTTAAACTAAAAGTCTCTCAACACTATAGTTAATCATCATGCAATTATCAAAGAGAGTAAGACCTTAATGATAGCAAAAATGTATTAAAGTCTACCAACATAACATAGATTAAGGAAATTATTGAAGATCTATTTCATGAAAAGAATCTCTTCATAGTTTGATTCATAAAACTAAATATGATTAATGGCTAGTTAATAAATAATAATGAGTTCATAATAATTAATAACATAAGGGATGAATAAAACCAAAAAGACAAATCAAAAACTATAATAGGTTAAAAAAGATCCATCTACAACCTATCTAAGAAAGAATTAGTTCATAATGGAAAAGAAAGCAACCAAACTATATAGTGTGGAAACATGATCTTCAATCCCTTAAGCTCTTGCTTGATTGCCCTTTAATCTCCTCTTACTCCTAAGCCTCTTACTTGATGACTTGCCTCCACCTTTGATGGATTTCTTCACTTGTTGGATGATGAATTTTGTGTGTCGTTGCCTCTTTATGTAGTGTTCTTTATCATAGCACTAAGAACGAATCTTGTAAGAATGAATTAGTTGCAATTAAAATGGAATAGGAAGTTAAATTTTTCCTTTTATAGTGATGCATGGCTACGTAAATTGATGCATAATTGTGCAAGCTTGTGATTCCTTTTTGCACCAAGAGTTGCATGGCCATGTAAGCTAGGAGTGCAAATCAAATCAATTATTAACTCGCTGCATGGGCATGCAAATTGGTTACATGGCCATGCATAAATTTGCATGGCCATGTAAATGCTCGAGTCTACTTTTTGGCTTTGATCAAATTGGTGCATGGCCATGTAAGGATTTTCATGGGTTGACAAACCTTCCAACCGTGCTTTTTAAGCTTCCTTCTTCCATTTTAACCCTATAAAACATAAACACACCTTATAAGGTCCTTTTATATGTCAAATACATTTAAGAGCTCTAATATTCAAGAGAATTAAACTAGAAAATAAATAAATTTATTTACCAAACACCAGAATGGTGGGATACCAAAAATGGTTGACAACATCACTCTTGTGTGTCATCTTAGTACCTGTTGTATGCCTTTAATCACTCCCTCGTTATGACAAGACCTAAGTGATGTTGTTATGCCATGAAGTTAGAGGCATGTATGCTAATAAGATAGCACCACAATCGTTGCCAATGGAATTGCACTTTAGAGCCTATCAAACTAGAGTTGACAATTGTGAGCAACTTGTAACCCCTTCTCAAACAACATGGTGGAATCCTACCACTCCAATGCGACCTTACCTTGATGACACTAAAATTGATTCAATCCTTTCATACCTTTAAATTAGAGAATGCCACTGACATAAGTATCCTAACCCTATCTTCTATTTTATTCCTTTATTTCCAGCTCATTAAGTTAGTAACTTTATTCATTTAGATTCCTCAAGTTCAAACCAAACACCGAATAGACCTTATCGCGATGCTAAAAAAAATGTATATGCGACATACTAGAGAACTATAGGTAATAAGTTAGTTGATGTATGCATGATTTATATGTGCATATATTCATAATTGCTATCTAACCACCTAGATTTCTCTTTTCCTTTTAGTATTTTAGGAGGAAGTTGCATAGAAGGACAAGAGTTATGAGAGGTTGAGGCAGAGTTAACTTAAGCACAAGTACAACGATAAGGGCAAGGCCAAGGAGGATGAGGCAGAAAGTGAGGACAAGCTTGAGGACTAGGAATGCCTCAAGCTTGCTACTTATTATTGTAAGATGTTTGCTTAAAGTTAAGGACTTTTATACAACATTGGATGTTTTCCGCATAATTTGCCCTTCTTTACTATATTATTATGAATTTTTTAGATATTGGGCTTCTTGCTACCCCATTTTTCTATTACCTTGTATTGACTTTTATTATCATTTATATACATGCTTGCCTTTTCTTTGTTGCCCTATATAAGGCTATTTCATTATAAGATACAAATTACAATAAATACTCCTATTAAAATTACAATAAAAGTAAGTAGCATAGTTACACAATAATTCTTAATGTCAACTTTGTTATTTTAATGACTTCAATAACAATGAGACTACTTGTTCCATAAAAATGTTTGCACTACTAGAAACACAACTATTGTGGTATGCCCTTCCTAAACTGAACTCATCATCTTCTAGTTCCTAAACTGTATAAAATTTTCATATATTATAATGGAAGTACAATTCGAAAGGGTTGGCTCTAGACTCTGATATCTTAGTCAAAGTCTTTCTCCTGTATTTACACATACAATTCTTGAACTTTAATAAATCACCATTAATCTAAGACTAAGTACTCCTCCTAGAAGTAGTAAAAGAGCTAGAATATATGCATGTAACAAATTAACTTTGTAGAGTTAAGTCACGAATACTAAAGAAAAGAGAGAGAGAGAGAGAGAGAGAGAGAGAGAGAGAGAGAGAGAGAGAGAGAGAGGAGAACATAAAACATATGGACTTCTAACGTAGAAGACCATATACTTTATATAATGCTTGAATGGAAGGCACAAGTGAAAAAATGATCATTGAAACATGATGAGATTTCCAATGGTCATGCATCAGAATTAGTGATCATATTAGACCACTGCATTTACTTGTTTCATATTTATTCCCCCTCTTAGCATAGTTAAAATTTTTAAGAAACATAACCACATATACATAACTAAAATATATCGAGAAAGCATAACTAAAATAAATCAAGAAACATAATGGTCATAGAGATTCAAAGACACCATACACACATGACACAAATAGAAATTAATAAATGAAAAATTATAAACATGCAAGCAAAAATTCAAATCTATGGAACCAAAATTAGACATAAACAAGACATGCAAACATCAAAACCAAAAGATCTAATAAAATAATTCTAAATATCAAAAACATTAAAAAAAGATAAATACATAGACACATTTAATAAAATCAAAAATAAAAAATAAAGTTAAAATCAAACTTGGTTTCTTTCATAATATCTCTTTTAAATTTCTATTTCTTCAATGTTAGCACCTAAATCGCTCCTAGTTAGATAGGAAAATAGACAACAAAAATTGAGCAAAAAATTAAAACAAAGAAATAAATTAAAAGGAAAGAAGTTTTAAACACCTTTAGACTAAGAAAAGATGGAAAGAAGAGACATATAGGAGAGTTCCACATCATTTATGCTTGAGAAAATAAGGAAGGGATAGATATGAGAATATAAATGTCAACAAAATGAGGAGAGAGAGATGGAGGACCGAGAGAGGGTTTATGGGGTTATGAGATTATGAGATTATGCATTAGCTAAAGGGAGTGAGAAGTGAGAAAGAGAGTTACTACACACACACACACACATATATATATATATATAAGAAATATGATTAAAGTTCATTAAGGTTTCTATTAGAGGGGGCAATTCCTAACCCGAATCCGACTCTAATTGAGCACAAATTTAAAATGACCTAAAAATTTGTAGGTCAAATTGCGTCAGGTAAGGACCAATCCAATGAGTTGGGTCAAAACTGACCCGAATAGGTCAATATATGACCCAACCCAAATTGACTCAAAGACAATAAAAAGAAAGAAAAATTTTATTACTAAATATATAAAAGGTAGAATAATTAAAATAAAAAAAGAAATTTATTTTTAAAAAATATTTAGATTATTTAATTAAATTTAAATTCAAATTTAAATTTATTAAATTTAACTTTGATATTTTTATTTAAAATATAATGAAATTTTATATTTTGATAAATTTACTAATTTTACTGTGCTTTTTTATGTGCCTAAATTATAATTTATTATTTATTATGATAAATTATGTAGTAATAATAAAAATTATTTATTGTGATAAAATAATTTTATCATAATTTTAAATTATTTAATATAGTGATAAATATTATTATGATAATATTACTTCTCCTTATATGTAATTTGGTAAGTACTATATTGTGACAAAATGTTATGATAAAAGAGTGTATGTCATAATTGATTTTATTATACTCATTTATTATGACAAAAATTTTTGAGCCAAAAATTTGTGTGCTCAATGATTAAGAAAATTCAAACATTTTCACGAATTTTCAATTGCATCTAAAGTTTCTAATTGAGTCAATTACACTCTAATTTGATAAATTGGATTTAATTAAACCCTTAAATCAAAATTTAATAAAGGGTATATTTGGACTTAATTGACTTTTATATTTTTCAATTAGTTCAATCAAATTTAAAATTAAGTTTAAATCTTACTAAGATAATATTTTTATTTTACTCAATTTAACTATTTTTTCACAAAAATATCAAAATTTTAGTTTTGTTTTAGTTGATAAATAAATAATTTTATACTAATTTTATGTTTCAAAATTATAAATTTTATTTTTATATACTTAAATAATAAATTATTAAATCCTTAATTTTTATTTTAAGGATAATTTTTTTGAGAATGTTTAGATTCATATCATGTAATTGATTTTTTAAATTTTATTAAACATTTTTGTTTTAAATTATCTAAATAATGCATTATTTATAATATATAAATTAATTTTTTAATGAGAGAATGAAAGAAAATTATTTTAAATGAGAGATTGAGAAATTTATAATTTATAAATTATAAATTTAAATTTCAAAATTTTTAGATTTTTAAATTTAAATACAAAATTATCAAATAAAAGTATATAATAAATTTAATTAATTAAAAAATGATATTAAATTGAATAAAAAAAAAGTATCATCTTAGTTAAGCTCATGTAATTTATTTTTAAAATATTTCTTAAAATTCTTTTAAAGAATTTAAATAATTTATTATTTAAAATATAAAAATTAAATTTTTAAAGAGAGATTGAGAGAAAAAAAAATTTTAAATGAGATATTGAGAGATTTTATGAATTATAAATTTAAAATTTAGAAATTTATAGATATAAATATAAAATTAAAATTTTTCATATAAAAGTATATGATAAATTTATTTAAGGAAAAAAGGGATTAAATTGAATATAAAATAAAAGTATCATCTTCATTAAGTTCATGTAAATAATTTTTAAAAAATTTTATTCAAATATTTTAAATAATTATTATTTAAAATATAATAATTAATTTTTTAAGAACAAATTGAGAGATTTTATGAATTGTAAATTTAAATTTTCAAATTTTTATTTTTTAAATTAAATATATAAAATTAATATTCATCACCTAAAAATATAAAATAAATTTAATTAAGAAAAAATGAGATTAAATTGAATAAAAAATAAAAATATCATTTTAATTAAACTCATGTGATTGATTTTTTAAATATTTAAGCTTTTATTTAAATAGTTTAAAATTTTATTATTTAAAATATAAAATTAATTTTTTAAGAAAATTGATAGAAAATTTTTTTAAAAAATTAGAGATTGAGAGATATTATCAATTATAAGTTTTAATTTAAAAAATTTTTAGTTTTAAATTTAAATATAAAATAAAATTCATCATATAGAAGTGCATAATAAATTTAATTAAATAAAAATAAGATTAAATTAAATCAAAATTAAAGTAGTATATTAAGTAAGTCGTAAACTTAATTTTAAATTTAATTAAACTAATTGAAAAAATATAACGGTCAACTAAATCTAAATAAATTTTACTAAATTTTGTTTTTGAATTGAGATATAATTAAAATCAATTTGTCAAATTACAGTGTAATTAACTTAATTAGAAGTTTTGGATACAATTTAAAATCCCATAAATATTTAAATTTTGAGTAATTAAACTAAATTTTTACCATAATTTTTTTAAATGATTTAATATGTAAAAGAAATTTATCATATTTCTTATTTTTCATAATAAAATCACATATTAAGACAGATCTATTTTTGTCACACAAATTTTTATCATAATACAGAAATTTTTTTTATAATGAATGATTTTCTATTATTGAACATTATACGTTTATTTTAAATTAATTTAAATTATGATATATGATTTTAATATAATTTTATGTGGACTTAATTTAATTGTTTTCATTATATATAGTCATTTAATTAAAAAATAAATTAAATATAATTTATTAAGTATTTAAATAAAAACAAAAAATTTCAATCAGTCTTATGTAAAATCTATTTTACTAAAAATAATTTTTTAAGAGAAATTTTTATTTTTTTCTTAATAAATTATGAGAAAACATTGCATAAATGATAAAAATTCAAATTGATATTTTTAAATTAAATAACAAATTATTCGACTCGAAATATCAATTTCAAGAATAAATCCAACCCAACTCGAACCTGGCCCAAAAATTTTTTTGCATGCACGATCCAATGAGTAATCTGAACATACTTCAAAACACAGATCAACTCAAAATGATCCGAGCCAAAAACCACTCAACCCGAAACAACCCTATCCGTTTGACACCTCTAGCTTCCATCTATTACAAAATTGGGTGATGCTAACATGTGTCTATGGGTTGGGTCCAGGATAACTAAGGTCAAGGCTATATGGTTGGGAGGTGTGGACTAAGCTAAGTCCGGCGTCCAGGTCTACTAGTCCATACCTATATGTTACACTAATTATTCTATTCAGTCTAGTTAATTTTAGAGCGGGGCAGGTTTAGTTTGATTCTCAGACAAGAGAAACCTTAGAAATAGAAACCGTCGCGATTTAAATGCTTAAGATAATTTTAGTTTAATTTTTTCTATAGATTTCAGGGTTTTTTTAATTTAATCTTGGTCCAATTCTTTTTTTTTATGAAAGTCTTTGTCCAATTTGGTTTCTCGGTTAAGATTATGCTCAACTTTAAATTATATTGCAATTGCTGTTAGGCTACGTGTCAAATTCTTTCGAATAAATCAACCTCCTTACCATCTCAAGAAGGTTGATGGGTACCATCATAGTTGCCAAAATAAATACCAATTAGGATGATGCATGCACTATGTATGTGTATATGCATGTAATTTAGCAAAGCTACAAAAAACAAACACAAATTAATAAACTCATTGCAAACAAATACAAGCACAAACACAATTAGCATTCTAACCTTTTATCATTAGTAAACGAGGTATCAGACAATAAGTCAATCATCTATTAATAGGGGACGATTAAACTCGAAATCAGTCCTAATAAATTATAAATTATGAAATTATAACCATAATTAAAAATAAGAAAAATAAGTGAAGATGAATATTTTATATATTTTCTATATTTTTTTACTTGCTTTCTTTCCCTCAATTTCGTTCTTCTTTTACCTAATTTATTTTTCTTTCATTAGATTCTTCACTTTACAAAATATAGAGTATATTCTATAAATCTCATAACTCAAACAATATGCATATAACAGATAAATATTTTATTATCCTTTTCTAAGGATCTAAGCTCCTACATAGAAAATGGGTTTGAACTACTAATTTAGATGGATCTCTGAAGTTAAATATAATATGTGAAAGGTGTTAGGCATCCCAAGATATTTAGACATCGGTCTAATTTTATTTTTATCATCATTTATCTTATTGATCTATTATTGATAATTATCTAATTTTATTTATTTGATATTCACCATAGAAATAGTAGTAAAACAACGATCAAATGTATAAAAGTAAACTAATGATTAAATTACAAGCTAGGGCAGGGAGATTATAAATATAAATAAAATAGAAAAATTATAATTTACAGTTTAGTGGAGAATAAATGTAATAAATACATATTTAAACATAAAAAAGAAATATCTTAAACTATTTTCACAAAAAAATAATTTGCCTATGAAAATATTTGAAAAATATATTTTCTAATATTATGAATATATTACAAAAATATTAATTTTTATCTATAAGATTATAATAAAATTTAGCTCATAAACACTTTACTTTTATATTATTTTATTAGTAAATATATAAGAAAAATATATTAAAAATAAAAACTTTATGGGTCCATTATATCTTTGGCCATCAGTATTGATCGATAGTGACTCTGAAAAATGTCAACAGTCAAATAATAACCAATAATTATAAATACATAAATTTATATATTTTGTTTTTCATTTGAATAAGTTTTTTAAAATACAAAAAATAATTTCCTCATTTAAAAAGAGCACGTTATTTTTTAAAAAATGATTTAATTTTCTATTGACTAGGAAAATGTTTTCTATTGATCAATTTTTTGAGCAAGTCAAACATCAAAACTATAATTTTTTTTTTTTATAAATTAAATGGAGCCTAAATGCTATAAATATACACAAATATAAAAATGTTCATCTATTCATAATAATTAAAAAATAATAACTTTTAAATAAAATTCATAACCAGTACTATTATATCAAAAATAGCGTAAATAATTTATTAACACAAAATATCAAACATTTGTCATAGAAAAGTCTAATAATAACTTATAATTAATATTTAATATTTTTTAATTAAACATATTATATGTCAAAATCTTTTTTTAATTCCACAAAATATTTAAATTAAACACTGTAATTAACTAATTAAAATAAATATTTAATTTATTCACATAAATATAATAAATATTATAAAGTTTATATTAAATTATGCAAAATTAATAAAATAACTAAATTAACAAATAATAAAGAAAATAAGAATTAGACAAAGGGATTAAACTAATAATTTATAACTTGAACCCGATTCAGTTCCACATTTCCCAATTCCTTTCTAAATTTAGGTTTAAAATTACGAAACAACTCTTGAACAATTTTCAAATTAAATCAGTCTAGACTTAATTTTAATTTAGCCTAATTCAAGCTATTTTATCACCAATTTTAATTCTAATTTTGAACCAAATTAAGCAACTTAAAAAACTTAATTTTATATTTGAATCATTTAACAACTTTAAAATAATCACTAAAATAATATATATATATATATAATCATAAATTCAACCACAAGCACAAAAACATTTAAAAATCAAAATAAAATAAATAATATAGAAATTTAATAGATTGAATTTGAGTTTTCAAATCGTATTTATGTCATATTTTCTTGATATTGTATTATACTTACCTACTAAATTTCTAAAATAAACTACAAAAACAAAATTATATTAAAAGAAAACCCTAATTGAATCCATCACACAATTCTATCTCTAGCCAATTTTTCCTTTCATGACTTTAGCTCTTTTTCTCTTTATTTTCCCTCAATTTTAATTTGTATTCCTCTTTTGTGTTTTTTTTTTCCTCTTCTTTATTTTTAATTCCAAAACCTTTAGCTCCCTCTTTATGTTTCTCTAAAAACAATCTCTTCTCTGCATCTTTTTTTTCCTTCATTAAATTTTTTTTTATTATGAATCAATCATCCAAGTATATATGATTGGCTGAAAAAAATATATATACTTCAGAAAATTTTAAAAAGTTTGAAAAGAAGTGAGAGAACTCATTCTGGCTTCTTTAGAAAACTTTTTTTTTTTTTTCCATTTTAATTTAGTCCCTTTTGACATTCAGGAGGCCCAAAATGTTATGTCTCACTTACATTCGGAAGGATAAAAGTTCATTTTGCCCCTCAAACATATCTATCATGTCCAATTATGCTCAAACTAAAATTTGTATTGTTTTTAAGGAAAAAAATTGTAGTTTAATTACGACCTACTTTTCAATATAGGTGCAATTGAATTCAAACTTCTTTTTTGAAAGATGGACTTGTTATGTAGATAATCAAACAAAATATTAAAAAAATTAGTGTTTAATAAATACGCACATGCATGTGAATTTATATATTATAGTTAGTGGTTCCAAATCCAACAAAACACTAGTATTTTAAATATATTCAAATCTGATTGATTTTAATAGGATTAACAATAATTTACATGTTTTGAGCACTAACTAATAATGTTATTATCAATTTAATAATTCCATAAAAATTTTTATATCTTTCATTTTTCTTGACTAACACGCAATAATGTAGAATAATAGGTGTCCTATGTATTAAACGTGTACTCTATCAAATTTTAAAATGGCAATTATTTATGAATTCAAACTTATCTCATTAAAGTATTAATATATTGCTACTTCTTCTGTGTTTGTACGATATTTAAATAATGTAATTGTAATTCTATTTAAATTATGTAACAAAAATTATTTAATATATTTATATATCAATAATAATAATATAATGTTGCAGGAAATGATAAGTATATTCTCCTCTTTCCTAGTGATAGCCATCTTTTATCTTCAATATTATTGATTGAAAAAATAACGATTCATTATTTGTTTGACGTGATAAAGAATTTTATATGAAACTGAAACAAAATATTAAGAGATTATAATAGAATTCATGAAACTAAAAAATGCAATTGTAAAGATATAAATTTATGAAATTTCTTATCGGATTTATATGGTAGCGGGCAATCCAAAAATATAAGATAAAAAGGAATGAATATCAAAAATACCAAAAGAAATAAATTAAGCTTGGATTAGCTGCAAATAACTCATAATCTCAAAAATAGATAATTATTTATTAAATCCTAATGTAATAGATCAATATCAGTTAAAAGAAAATAAAAAAAATATTTTTACTAAAAAGAGTGTTTCAAGAAGCATTTCAAAATTAGTTCAAAATGTTATTAATACATATTTATTTATTTAAAATAGATTTTGATACAAAGAGATTTTAAATAACCTTTCATATTTTAAAAGTAAAAGAATCTTTCATATTTTAAAAGTTAGTGTAATAATGAAATAATTCCAAAAATTTGAACAAATTTGGTTAGAATCCAAGAGCCAATTCAAAATTTATGGACAATCAATTTAAATATAATCGATTTGAATCAAATTATAATATTATATATATTTATGTCTTATACACTTAAAATTTGTGGAGCGAGTTATAATATTATATATACCTTTTTTAGTAAAAACGAAATCGTAATTAGAAGTATTTAATGTAATAATCTTTATATAAAATACAATCAAAATAATATGATTATATATATATATATATATATATATATATATATATATATATATATA
>CATIWR010270708.1:0-11282 GCA_949677035.1 Omphalea diandra | reverse complement strand
ATTCATTGTCACCAAAAGACTCATTATTAATATTTCACAAATATTATCATTAATAATGACAAATATTATCACTAATTCAAAAGTTATTTTTTTGTGTAAAACTTTACTTCCCAATAGTAGTAAGTAATTTCAATTTTCAGTCATATAGGATTAGTCAATTACAATTGGCAATGAACAATTAATGTATAGTGTCAATAATATAAAATTGAGCAACAAAAAATAGAAAAAAGAGAGAAAATAAAGCATTCCAACAACAAAAAAGGAAGAAAAATTAGAGAAAAATTTAGGAGAAATAATATAAAAACAGAGAGAGAAAATTAGATAGAAAAATTAAAAAAAATAATAATGAGTCAACACCCGATTTTACCGATTTTAACGAGTCAAAACTCGATTTCACCCGATTTTACCACAAATCTGATTTTATATACGATTAAAATCGTTCACATGATTTTGACTCGTAAAATTGTACGAGTCAACTTGCGATTTTGACAACTATGCTGCCAGCACAAGAACTTGACTCCGGAGGAAAATATAGTTGACCAGTCAAACCACACCACAAGTACACAATATATTTTGCTTCTTATTTTAAATATTTGCAAGTTAATCTATTTTTATTGCAAAAAAAAAATGTATGATACAAATAGTAATAAAATTTCAAAGATTAGAGATATATTTCCCACGTTAGAGGTCATTTTTGAAAAAAGAAATAGAAAGAAAAAGTCATCATTATTATTTAATAGTATAGTTTTTTAATAAAAATTTTAAAAATAAAAAGTTAATTTTGAAAATATTTTTACAAATAATTACTTAATTTGCTTGAAAGTAATTAAAATGCTTTTATATATAATAGAAAATCGCATAACTTAAAAGTATTATAATTATAGTTTTTTTTTTTGCATAACAAGACCAAACATACTCTAATAAAATATTGAATTTCTTAAATGCATATTATATAGATATTGCCTGTTTTCGTTCCTAGTGAAAAATATTATAGTTGAGCTACTTCCCTTTGTTTATGCAAGTGGAGTATCAGTTTAGTCAAATATTAAAAGAAAGCAATTATTTTACCCAATTATGTGCCAAGAGGAAAACTATTAGTGTACGCAACTTAATCAATATAAAAATTAAAAGTAGAAAGTTCAATTTGAAATTTGTGATCTCTCTCGTAGACGGTATTAGTAAACAAGAAGCAGAAATTCTTGCACCCAACTCCCACCATGAGTTGGATTTACATAAATCACATTTGCTTTCTAACTAATATTTAGGGGTATGAATAATAACAATTTTAAATTTTATTATCTTCATCGATATAAGCTATATTAAAAGAAAATTACTATTTCATTTTATATATTTCATAATTCTGAGTCAAGCCATTAAATTTCACATTAAAGAAGAGCATTTTTATTTAATAATAATATGTGATGATTCATTTTTTAAAAAAATTAATATGAAACTTTGAGTTTGTGAATGGCTGAGAGTTATATTGGAACAGGATGGTGTTTACTTTATTCAAATTTATATTTTAATTATTTTACATTTTATTATACACGTTTAACTATATCTTTTCAAATATGTCTCTTAAAAATAGCAACTACAGTTTATTTTTTGAAAGCATGAAAAATTATTTTATAATTTTATTCATGAGATTGTAAAATTTTTTAAAATTGAGAAATATCGTGATTTTCATCATTTATAAACTTAAATCAAATAGACATACGTGATTAAAATTACTAATGTAATACCATATTCTCAATTTTTAATTTTTTTTTTTGATAACATGGAGATTATCATAATTCACATTAATTTCAAAGTACAAGTTTTAGATGATGCAACGTCAAGGGGGGGAAAAAAGCAGTATTGCATCAATAATTTTGAATGGTGTCTGTCATTTGACCCATAGTTACTGATCGCATAAATCATAAAATATCTATCTTTCATAAACAATTTTACATTATACAAATGAAAAATATAAACTCGCATATTTTTAAAAATTTTTATTTTTAATATTAAACAATCAAATAATTTTAGTGTATTTAATATAAATTAATTATATAATTTTATGAACTTTATTTATAACATTTATATTTATTTAATTAAATCTTTGAAATTGACTATAATTTAATGAAATTTTATCACATTTAATCAAATTTTCAAATGAATTCTTTATAAATTTTTTCATTATGAAAAAAATAACTTGAATAAAATGTTTTTTTTTACTTTTTCTTCTTTTATCCTTCACATTCTCTATTTCTTTCATTCTTTTCTCTCTCCTCTCTTTTTATGTTTTTTATATCTATAAAATTTTTAAAAATTAATACAAGGATGTTTTGTAAAAATGAAAAATTTTATTGAATTTTATATTTAAATCAAATTTAAAATTTATTTCATTTAAACAAATTTTATTTTTATTTTATAGTATATCAAATATAAAAAATTATTTATAAATAAATTTTATAAAATTTTTATAAATAAAATAAATTTTAAATTATAATTTAACCAAATATTATGCTAATAAATATTTAATAATGAACACAATAATAGACTCAATGCAATAATAGTGAATTAATACTGGAGGCCAAATATCTGTATCAAAATGCAGAAACTCAGATTAGAGGTGCTTATAAATTTCGTTTCCTTTAAGAATATTCTTGAACTAGTAAAAGAATGTGGAATTTATATAATTTTGGCTCATTTTCATTGATGTATACATTTTATGGTATTCAACTGCACATGATCAAATATACCACAAAAATAATATATATTACTATCAGATCATTTCAGAAGTTAACTTAAAAAGAAAATTCTTAAAAGATTAGGGTTTACTTGTTTATATTTTTAAATCAATTAAATTATGATTAGAATATAACTTCACAGAGTTTGTAGTTCTGAAAATAATATCAATATTATTGATTAAGATTCGTTGGTAATATATAAGAACTATATAACAAAACAGATAATATAATCTTAATTACGACAAAATTTTGATTACCACTACTAAATCACCTTCCTTTAAGGTTAGAAAATATTATTTCATAGGGGTGTGCATGGTTTTCTCTGGAGATTTATAAATTTTCGGAGCTGGATTGAAATTTCAAGAATTTTAAAAATGAAGAATCAATACCATTTCAAATTTTTAGTTTGGTTCAGTTCAATTTTTTACAAATTTAAAACAGTTCAATTTGATTTTTCAATTCTTTTGGGTCGGTTGCATTCAATTTGATATCAATTCATATATTCATTTATTTCAATTTATTCAAAAATTAAACTTTTCATTTTTAATTTTTATGAACTAAAATGAAATAAATTTTATATTTATCACTTTCAATCATTCAAGAATTACAATAAATAAGTGATAGTTTAACAAATAATAACTAACAATTTACATATTAAATATTAAATAAAAATTATTTTTAATATTTATTACTAATTTATAATTTATAAATAGTCTAATTATTAAATATTGAAAGTAGTAATTGTTAATTGTATATATTAATTTGTAAAACTAATTATTAAAATATGTATTTAGTTTTTATATACATAAAAATGATTTAGTTTATTTTTTTTTAAGTAGGATAAGATTTAACTAATATAAAATTTTGTTATTATATTAATTAAAAAATTAATACAGTTTAATTAAAATATTTTACTATTTACATTAGTGATTTTCTAATTTTAATCAATTTAATTTAATTATTTGGTTTAATTTAGAAATTTTTTGAGCGTGGTGCTTACCCATATTCTCTTGTATTAACACGTAAAATCATGTGCGTTCTTTAGAAACTTTCGCCAAATAGCTGTCTGCGGGGGTGCCACCATAATTATGTGGCTTTGTACTAGTCTTGAAGACATTTTTAAGCTAAAGACTCGTACTAAAACATGAATTTTATCGCAATCGTCTAACCCATTATATATTTATATATAAAAAATCACAAATAAAGATAAAATTTTTAAATTGGTTAAAAAGTTTTTGATTTAAAAATTAATTTAATCATAAAATAAAGATAAAGGCAAATTTTTAATTGACTAGAAAGATATAATTATAATTTATAATTTTATTGCTATGCTTTACTTTTATAATTACACCTATAATAAAAAACCTATAAGGAGTAGCTGACATCCAAAAAGTAGTAGTTGACGTAAAAAAAGGAAAAAAAAAAAATCAACTAATAACCTAAACAAATAGGAACGTTAGATATCAGTATAAGATACATATCTTCATATATTTCCATTTTAGTTTGACTAGGATTATTGTTTAATTACATATATTAAAGAAAGAAAGCTGGTGATATGTTTATAATTCCTATTAATTTGGCAAGGATGATTGTTTATGAAGTTGAAAGATACTTGTTTAAAGTGTTTAATCAAATAAGTCTATGACGCATATATATATATATAATTGTGTTTAATTTACTACAAAATGAGCTTTATTTGTTTAGATTTTTAACTTGGATGAAAGAAAAAAATAGAATGCAGATTCAGTCATTACATAAGTTTGGAAATTCTTGATTAATTAGAAAATAAAGATTCATTAATATTTTATATTAAATTTTTATTTCTATTAATTTTTTTATATAATTGGATTGTTTTTTTTATCAGTATGAAATAGAGACTTCATATAAATGAAACAAATTTTTACAAGAGCTAAAAAATATAATCATAAATACAATCAAAATCAAAAGAGCTAGTCAAATACAATAATAAAACAAACCAAATAGCTCACTCTCAATACTAAAAAGTGGGTACTTTCTCAATACTAAAAAATTGATATTTTTCAAAAACATTAACGTGTAAACAACATTAAATGAGAACAATAACACTAAATGTGAATACACAGTTTTATTTCTACTATGAGGAGGGATAATACAAAATCTCTAATAACATTTATAAGCACCGATAGAATTAAATATGGAGCTTTTATTAGGAAAACGTTCTCCGACTTTAACAGTCATAAATCTATTTTTGCATATAAACAAAATCAATAAAACAAAAACTTTGATTTGCTCTATAAAGAAAATTGAAAAACCAAAAAACTTTATTGATGAAGGAGTAAAAGAGAAAAATATAAACTCAGATCTATGGAAGAAACTGCTTATTTATAGAACATAAAATCGTAAAACTAGAAAAAAAGGTTATTGCTGGTCAAAAGTGACCAGCAACGAACCTGCTTATTTATAGAATATAAATTATGAAAATAATAATAATAAAAAAGGGTTATTGCTGCTCAAGAATGGTCAACAACCCTCTACTTTAGATTAGAGAAGGACGAGCTCGAGAGAGGAAAATAGACTATAGATGTGAGGCGGGGTACATAATTGGATGGTTGAAGGATACAATTGGCATGAATATACTTTTTTTTTTTTTTGTTACACTTATCTTTTGCGATTCTATTTTAATCTCTCATAATAGATGTCGATTAACATCTATCACCATATATATATTGAAATTGTGGAAGAAGTTATAACAAAAGATAAAATTATAGTTTTAGATAATTGAATGTAATTTCCATATATTTAGCTTCAAGTATTTAATTATTTGAATGAATCAAATAACAAAAAAATTAATATCAAATTGTATATTATAGTATTTATAAAAAAATTGAACATATTTGCGACTTTATAACAATGTGGTACTATCTTAATTTTTTGATATACTATTTTTCTAACTTTTATATTACATAACACTCAATTATTGATATATATCAATAAAAAATATTAAAAATTACATAAGTTAATATTTTTAAAAAGTACACAATAGTCATTGATTGAATAATTTTTAAAAATATAATATTGATATGGTATTGGCTATTATAATTCTAAGAATATGTTTACTTTAATTGACTACAACAAAACACAAGATTATATATGATCTCATCAACTCAAATACAAGAACGATCGATTTTGCAGATTATTTGGCAAAGTAACTGATGTTCATTTGATATCGCATAATACAATATTATATATAATATTATCAAGAAAAATATTAACACCGATAATTTTTATTAATTAATTTACATTATCATTAATTTATAAATTTGACAAAATTATATATTATATAATTTGATTAAAGAATTATACAAATAATTAAAACTTATATATTATAACAAGTAAATAATTAAAACTTATATATTATTATTATTATATTATATAATTTGATTAAAGAATTTAAAATATTTAATTAACACAAAATTTTAAAATTGATTAAAAATTATTTATTTATTTAAATTAAATGATACATAATTCTAAAAATAATTTAGATAAAGTTAATTTAAAGTTGTTAATTTTTTAATTTAAAGTTGTTAATTTTTTATACTCATGTTTTATAAATAATATAATATAAAAATAAATTTATTAATTTAAAGTTTGCGATATATTTCATTTAACGAATGAGTTAGCCATTAATAAATTTAACTTAAGAACATGCAATGTGATGTATGGCAAATTACAATAGGACTCCATGTATTTATGTACAGAGAAAATATTATTTTCAAGTGTTATAAATTATTAAACAAATTTTCAATGAAAAGTATTGGTTTATCTATTGTTGTTGGTGATTGTTGATTATTGTTGCTTGTTGTTGATTGCTAATTACTGATTAATAATAAATATTTAATAAAATTGTTATTGTTGATTGTTATTTGGATATATAATTACTAATATAAATATAAATTTTTAAAATTAAATAAATATATTTCATAATATATAATCATCCATTAAATATTTTTTAAAAAATTGATAAATTAAAATTGTTAATAATAATTATATATTAATATGAATATAATAACAATTTTATTAGAAAAGTTAAATAATAGGAAAAAAAAACATATTTTGCACCTTGCACTTTTATTTTTATTAGTTTTGCCCCTTACACTTTTATTTCTATAAAATTGTCTCCTCATACTTTTTATTTTTGTTAACATTTCTTTCTCATTAACAGAGCATGAAAAGAAAAGTGTAGAATAGATGTTAACGAAAATAAAAGTGCAGGAGACAATTTTTATTGAAGGGGACAAGAATAAAAAGTGCAAGGGGATAAAAATAACATTTTTCCTTGAGTTTTACCCTTTGTTCTTTTATTTATACAAATTGTCCTTGCGTATTTTTTTTTTTGTTAACATTTTTCTCTCATTAACAAAGCATGAAAATAAGAGTGCAAAGGAATTTGTAGAAATAAGAGTGTAAGAGGCTAAACTCAATAAAAATAAAAATATAGAGGACAATTTATAAAAATAAAAGTGTAATGGGTAACATTAAAATAAAAGAAAGCATAGAAGATAAAATATACAAGTTTCTTAAATAATAGATTAGGTAAAACATTGTATTAGAATTAATGTAAAAAATTAAGAATATATTATCTTTTTATTCATAAAAATGTAATTTATTGATAAAAAGTAACTCAGAACATATTTTAAAAATTTAAAGATGTTAGATAGGCTATCGATTATCAATTCTTTATTTGAAATGAATAGTTGTATTCACTATACACATGATCTACGAATAAACACCATACTATAAGATGAGTTCAAAGAATAATGCATTGCAAACTGCCAATATTGGATATATTATAAGATACCTGTTTAGATATCTTCTATCCTTTTTTTTTTTCTGATAATTGTCTTCTATCATTTCTACCGAACTTATATCCAAACCAAAACTTTTTCAAAACTTAAGTTTTAATGCAACTACAAATCCATGCAATTAAGAACTCATCTTCTTCAAAATTTTAATTTATGCTAGTCATCAACAAATTAATTTCTAGAAAATTATTTATTTTAAAAAATTTAAATTACAGTAATCAAATGCATGCATAACATTAAAAATTAATATTTTTAATTTAAAATAAAATTTAAAAAATGTTCTTAATAAATTAATTTTATTTATATAGATTGAATATATTTAAAGATATTTATTATCTAGATGTTGATGACAGAAATTAATTTAAGAAAACTAATAAAATAGCAAATTCTCCTAATAATTTGAATTAATACTGAGATTGCTGTATCATAAATCATGTTAAATTAAAATTTAAAGGATTTTAATACCTAAAATATAGACTAAAAAAAGGCCCAAGAGTAAAAAACAAACCACATTTGTTAGCAGCTGTAACTGTAAGATAGGCAACTATATTAGGCCTGGAGGAGGCAAATAATACATCAATTAATTAATGAAGGTGGTGGCAAAAACGTAAAAAAGTGAAAAGTGATGTTAGTAAAAAGGAAAACAGAACAAGAGGCGGGACGTGGCCATGTGGACAATATAAAACCTACTCGCTGCACTCTTCCATTCATTCCCTACCACTCACTACCGCAGCAAAATCGATACGCAGGGCTGCCCCTTTTTAGTAAATTCCCTTAACTCTCGCCCTCTCTCCTCTCTTTCTCTAGGTTTGGAATTTCGAAGGCTTCAAAAAAATAAAATAAGATAAAATAACCGGAGGCAACGGCAACTACAGATCGCAAACCGTGAACCCTGGACTAGGAGGCAAACAGGGAGGGGCTGCAGATGCAAATTGACGCATTAGCCCTTGACATTTCTTCTTTTTATAATTTTTCTCCTGAAATTTGAATTTATTTATTTTCTTCTCGTGTTTGTTGAGCTGCTGCCTCCTTCCTTCATTCCTTCTCTTCTCCTTCCTTCATTTTCATCTCAGGTATGTATTTTCTGATTTTTTTCCCTTTTTCTTGCATTTTCTCGTTAATCCGGTTTTGATGCTGGGAAAGTGGAGGTAATGGGGTGACTGGAAGAGATCTGAGATTTCGAGTTTTTAAATTTCTCAGCTCCATCGTGCATTTTTCTCTTGTGCCAAACACTGTTTTTCAAAACGTTATTTTGATAAATTTTTTCTTTTGAAATTTTAATATATGGCCAGATCTGCTTTGTTTTTATTATTATTTTTTTTTTATCATGAAATGTGTGTAAACTCGTTTGCCTAATGGATTCAGGTACAGCAAAAATGAAGACTTTTTTTTTTAAAAAAAAATTATCAATCTCTTAATTCCATCTGCTTTTTGAGGAATTAGGTATTTTCAAAATTTTGGAAAATACAAATGCAAACGAAAATGGAAAAGAAATGTGAATCTTTCCCTTGGAAGGAGCTGTAGTTTTGTTTGTTTGCATTTCTTGCGCTATAAATATGATTCATGCTATAGAATGGAATCAAGGGTTGTGCATAGAAGAATCTCTAATATCGAATTCAGTTGTTATCGTAGTGATTTTGACCGTTTATTTGGTTATTAGATTTTCTGATCATCTATCATATTGTGCAGGAGAGCAGAGTGCGTTACACGAGATTCCGAAGTGAATTTGCGGTTTTTGAAGAATATTTAGGTGTTGAGCGCCATCTTTTTTTGTTTTTTACACTACAGCATGGTTGCTACCGCTGCTACTTCGTCGTTCTTTCCGGTTCCATCTTCATCTGTAGATGCGAAGTCTGCCAAGATTGGTAGTGGTCCTGCAATTTTTGGAGGAATCAAATCGAAATCTGCTGCTTCATCTGGGGGCTTGCAGGTCAAGGCTAATGCCCAAGCCCCTCCAAAGATAAATGGATCAAACGTAGGGTTGTCAACATCTGTTGACAATGTGAAGAATGATGATGGCATGCCATCTCCGCCACCTCGGACTTTCATCAACCAATTACCTGATTGGAGCATGCTCCTTGCTGCCATTACTACAATTTTTTTGGCTGCGGAGAAGCAGTGGATGATGCTTGACTGGAAACCGAGGCGACCAGACATGCTTATTGATCCCTTTGGTCTAGGTAGAATTGTTCAGGATGGTCTTGTGTTCCGGCAGAACTTCTCCATCAGATCATATGAAATCGGTGCTGATCGTACAGCATCTATAGAGACGCTAATGAATCATTTACAAGTATGATTATGTTTTCAGTTTTATTTTTGTAATTGAGATAAAATGTTTGCAAATTTATGTAGTTCCTAATTTTTGATTTTGCGAAAGGAAAATTATTTTGTTTTTCATTTGAATTTAAGATTGTGGGTCATTATTAAAACTCATCTTTGGATTTTGCAGAATTTTTAGTGCTTGATGACCAAATGTTTGTTATGTTTTTCTCACAAGTTCAAATATTCCTCTTCAATTCATTTGGTTGCAGGAAACGGCCCTCAATCATGTAAAGAGTGCTGGACTTCTTGTTGATGGATTTGGTTCGACCCCAGAGATGAGTAAAAGGAACCTGATATGGGTGGTTACTCGGATGCAAGTCCTGGTGGATCGTTACCCAACGTGGTAAGCCTTACCCAATCACTTGTTTCCCATTCAACAAATCAATTTGTGTTCTCATCGTTTCTATATTTACTTTTGGCTTTCATGTTTATATATTTTGTCATGACATTCAGAATGCCATTTTCCTTTTGTCTGAGTATTGAATTCTATGGGATTTTGTTCCCATCCACAAATTCGTAACTCCTTGCTGTCATTTGAATTGACCCCAAGACATTCAAGTTGGAAATTGAAGATTTAAATGAGTGTGGCCTCGGGCAGATAATTATTTTGGTGCTAGATTGGATGTACTATGCTATGTATCTGATTTCAAATGCTTCCCCTCCCTCTTCTCTTGAATGGGGGTATAAGATGGGTATCTTAATATATAATTCTATTGCATGATATTTTTGCAGTATAACTTTCTGAGCTTATGGGCTTGTCTCTTTAACTTTTAATTTTTTTCTGACGAAGGGCAGTCCACAATTTGGTTATACATGATTGTTCTGTGACTAAATGTTTGGTTGCTTTCAAGGTCTAACATCTACTTTGTGGTAATTGTTTGTACTGCCTTCAGTTAGCTAAGCATTAGGAGTGCTGGATGATTATGTGCTTCCCAGGTTGTAGCATGATCTGGACAATTTTTTTTTTCTTTTTTTGGAGCGTGGATGCATTTAGGACTTGGTGCTTTCTGTCCTGGTGATATTTTGATGTGGTCAATTTTGGATGATCAAGAGCATGGTGACCTGAATTTGATTGGCTGAATTTTGCTTGTCTTGCAGGGGTGATATTGTCCAAGTAGATACTTGGGTGAGTGCATCAGGGAAGAATGGTATGCGTCGTGATTGGCTTGTCCGTGATAGTAAAACTGGTGAAACTCTCACAAGAGCCTCCAGGTAGAAAGTCATTTTTCAAAGTTCATTTGTTGTTTTTCCCCCTCAAGCCAATGCCTTGTTGATTTGGAATGTGTGGTTTTGATAATTTGCAGTGTGTGGGTGATGATGAATAAACTGACAAGGAGGTTATCTAAAATTCCAGAAGAGGTTCGAATGGAAATTGAGCCTTATTTTT
>CATIWR010270702.1:0-10601 GCA_949677035.1 Omphalea diandra | reverse complement strand
ATCACTAAAGTTGAGGAAAGCGAACCAATCAAAAGGTACACTATGATCATCGTTCAATTTTGTTTTTATAAATGCATTATATAGAAATTTAATGCTCCAGGGTTAATTACTGATTTTATATATTCTTTTTGCCTCTTAAATTAGAAATGGCAACTATGTCCTTTGGTAAGCAAAGGTCAAATTTTTCTGCTTCATTTTTTCTTATGAAACATTTTATTGTGTCCTTGAGAAGTGAAAATTTAATAATATGATTTATGCATTAAATCTAATATATAAATGGAATAATAAAGAATTTAGAGCTATACATTCCCATCAATCATCAAGAAATCGAAGTTAAAAAGCTTATCAGAATTGTGAGGAATGAAGAAATCTCATGCTTTAGCTATTTTAACTTTTGTTCGAATAATTTTCTTATTATCATTTATTTCAGATTGTGGTGTATATAACTTAGTTATATGACGAAGAAATTAATCTAACTTAAAAAAAAAAAAGATAGTAAAATCATAACAACAAAAAATGTGATAATATTCAAGTGAAATATAGATAATAGATATTCGGTCCTCCAATATTTATGTCTTTACACCTGACCTTATTTTTTGAAAAATGTGGGCTTTCATTGGCATTTGTATAGTCTAGTAATGAAGATAGGCATGTTGGATTTTGTTGGGCCTCGATCCGTTTCTGTAAGATAGATTATATAAATTTGTAAATAACTATTTAGAGTCCACTCACGTTAGGATTAATTGTCCTCTGAAAAGCATTAAAACTTTTGTTAAGTCAATTTTTTCGTTTCAGAAACGTTTTTGCAATTTTTTATTTTATTTTTCTTTCACATTTTCTTTTATAAATTTTTTTTTAAAATAGTGTTTTCTCGTATCCGTTTACATTTTTTCATTTCAAAAACATTTTTGCAGTTTTTTATTTTATGTTTCTTTCACATTTTCTTTTATAAATTTTTTTTTAAAATAGTGTTTTCTCGTATCTGTTTACATATTTCCCTATTTTGTCGTTTCCATTTTCATACAACATAAATAGTAGGACTCTTATTGTATCTTGCATATAAGCAACCACAATCACTATGTAAAAGGCTCTAGACTTTTGACATATATACAAAATACTCTCTTTTTCTCTTATTTTCTGATTCAATTGTTCTTGGTTGACGGTTCTTACAATTAAATACCATAATAAATTGATGGTTTTAGACCTATATATTTGCCAGTATTGATTGATGACATCACTGCCAATATATCAAGACCCAATTAATTTTAATTAATTGGTTGTTACCTAAAACCGAATTGTGATACTAATAGTACCTGACATTCAAACTCCTAATTCATTATAATTAACTTACCTTCCAAAAATAACCGGGAGTAACACTATGTATATAGCATTTTTTATGTATAGTGTATATTCATTTGTCTCATCTAGTTGATTATTATATATGACTATTCACATTCCTTCTTTTGATGTAACTTGCCAAGGAGCAATATATAATTTTTCATGACTAAAAATTGATTCGTGTAGATACAAACTAATATATTTTAGTATTTATTTTTTTACTTTATTAATAGTTATACAATAATAATTTTTTATAGAAAACTATGTTCTTTTTAATATAAATGATTATTTTTTCTCAGTCATTGTTAGGACAATTCTAAGAATAAAAACTTTATTTTTAACATAAATATCTGAAATTATAATAGCTCAAAATTTGACCTAATTCATACAATGGTAACAAAATTAGAGGCGAAAAAATACAGGTGTTAACATTTGAGTGATAGAAAGAAAAATTAATAATCTTTATGATATAATTGAGAGCTACATATGGTTAATAAAATTCTAGATAAATGACATCATAAATGGCTAAAATAGGGTGAAGCACACACTAAGTCTCCACTTTTCCTACAACTATACACATTTCACAACACCAATACAATTTTTAAGTGGTGAAAAAGGAAAAATGTGTGCATGAGGGTAGAACAAAGTTAAAACTGCAATCTCCCCTTTGGGTCTCATATTTAAATCATATTCAGAGCATACTACTAACCCGTGGACCTTACATGAAGAGGAAATGATTGCCAGTCATGGAAAATCATACAAACCTACACTTTTAGACTTGGGGTTGGCAAACAGACTCACAACAAAAATAACCAATTTGCAAAGATAATACTATAGGAAGAAGTATTGGCAAAATGACACAACAATCCCTCAAATCAATTTTGCTTTTACTATTGATAGCAATGTAGTCATTTAAAGCCCACTATTAATGTGTCAAATATAGATTCTTTTAAATTTCTTCTTTTAAAGTCCTTTTAAATTCATGTTTATATTAGTTAAGGCTAGTCCTTTTAATTATGTGATAGAATAAACAAAATCAAAGAGAATTAACGTTTACATTTTTTGTTATAAACCATTTGTTTAGATGGTTGGATTGAGTATCAAATGAAGGGATGGTTGAAGAAAGGCTAGGCGATGAAGAACTGGCGGTGGGTATCATATGCGTGACACTCAATAGCGATAAAAGTAGTGAGTTGGTAGGTCTTAAAATAAGTGTTGTATTGGCAAAGTTTTGTATGAAATTAACGATGAGAGTTTGTAACTAACTTTGCATGTTGATATGACAAAAGGTAGTATAGGGACAAGTTTAGTAGGTTTCCGGTAAAAGGATGGCAAGGCACTAACTATACACTGAAGTTGATCTTTTCTTTTTCCAAAAGAGAAATTTGCACCATTAGTCACTGAACTATGACCCAAATTCTATAGTGGTCACATACATATGATTTTATTCAACTCAGTCACTTAAGTACAATTATGAATTCAGAGTGGTTACAACGATGAATTTTTGGCTTGAGAGCCAACTAGAGCAATGACATGGCTATCACAAAGGGCACGTGGCAGCTCAATTCCTAAAAAAAATTACACTTCAATTATGGTGGGACCCATGATGCCACATCACCATGGTGGGTCCCACCACTAAGTGAACCAGTTGCCTAACGTTCTCCTCCTCAATCTCTCATTCGAAATTCCTCTTCCCTCTGTAACATACTCACCACTACAAGAATATCATTCAAAAAAAAATTTAGAGTGCATTCACTCTCCTTTGTCTATGCTTTATGATTTCTATTAGGGTACATTGACAAAAGAAAACAATAAATTTAGGATTTTGTTATCCCCATTTACAGTGCTTGGAACTAATTGTTGGCTTCATTCTCGATATTATTGGACAGGAAGCAAAAGCCATAGTTTACCTAAGTTTGGCTAATGGATTGGGTACATAGGCTTTTAGAGGTACTAACTCCTGCATATTATAAGTCATGTATTTGATTTCTTCATTTGTGTGTTGATGATATGTGGTTTATGTGTTGAAATTGAAATGGTTGTGAATGTAATATGGTTTGTATTTGTCATTTTACGCAATAACTGGCTCTCAGTATTTAACAATCCATATGACTCATAGTGGGAACATGGGTTAATGGATACAAGGGTGGGGTAGTTGATTTCTTTGACTATTATAGTGTTGATAAACTATCTATGATTAAAATTAAGAATATGGTAACAGAGTGTAATATAGGTGATAATTATGACTGAGTCTAAGGAACTTAATGTATATGTAACTCATATAATTGATGGAGGAGATAGGGTAGGTTATGAGGTTGATGCATCAATAGGTTGTGAGGTTGATGCAATAAGAAATGCTAATAGTGAGCCTAAAATAGGGAGTAGATATGGTTTAAGAGGGAGGAATATGGTTACTAATGATGACCTTGAAATTGATTATGAAACTAAGGATGAAAGTGATAAGGAGGATGGAGATTACCAAATACCAAATTAATGAAACAGTATTTGACTTTAAAGATGATGATAATGACCTATTGGAGAAGTATGTTGACAAGGAATGTTAGAGATGCAGGGTTGTAAGCTTCAGATTTTAGGCCTCTTGATGTAAAGCCCAATGATGAAAATCATTGAACTAAATCCCCAAATATAAAGGGAATTACACAATGTAAAAGATGAAAGATCTTAGATAGCCTTGGAAAAGCTTAAAGACTAAATCCAAGCCAAGCCAAGGGTTGCCAACCAAGTTTGATAGGTTGTATAGCCCGATAATGAGAGTGTGCAACCCTGTTTTGTAGGCTGTACAACCCCCACTATAAGATTGTATAGCCTCCCTCAAGGTTGTACAACCTTACTTATACCCTAACTCATGAAACTTTCTGGAAATGGTCCTTCTATTAAGCCCTAAGGTTGTACAGTCCTAACATAGGGTTGTACAACCCATTCTTAGTTGTATAGCCTATATGCAAACCCTAATTCCATTATAACACTCATTTTCTTTGTGATTGGATGCATCCATGGTGAAACCAAAACCATTTTAGGCATTTTGCACCCACCCAATACCTATAAATACCCCCCATTTTGAAGAGATAAGGAGGCTTGAAAACTTTAAGGTTATTCTATAGAAATTACCTCTCAAATACCCATAAACATAAAAAAAACTAAAACTCTAACCCTATCCCACTCTCTCCAAGGTATAACTAGTTTTCTTCCTTTATGTTTGTACATTCCCTAAGCAATATTGGAGGATATTAAGTTAATCATGAGCTTCTGAAGGCAAAGATACTATTGGAACATCTTAAAGACTTGTTTTCCCTTTCTTCTTCCATCCCTTTTCTCCTTCTTCTTTTTGCTTTGCAATACAAAAAATGAAGGTTGTATAACCTTGTTAGTAGGTTGTACAACCCTCATTCTAGGTTGTATAACTCTTATCTATGGCTGTATAGGTCAGGTTTTATTACAATCTAGCAGACAACGTTATTCTTTTTCTCTTCGGATTTCTTGCTTTTGGGGGTATCTTTTGGGATGATTGGTGACTCCAATGATGGAATAGGATGAAGCTTCATGGCCTAGGATTCTTGTTCACTTTAAAATGGAGTCTTGGTTAGTTTTCAAAATAGTTTTCTTTGTTTTTCTCACTTAAAGTATTGTATGTTTTCCTAGTCCCTTTGAACATTAAGTTTAGTTTTTATTTTTGTATTAACATCTTGAGGTGATAACCAAGTGAGGAGCTTAAGTTTCCTTTAACCTTGGCCATCCTCTTTGTGCTACAATACATAATTGTCATATGAATAGTGTTTTCGAGTCCTTTGATGCCTTGATCGGATGTTTTATGTTTTTTGGTTTCTTTGATTTCCAAATCCTCTTTTTTGTTCTATTTTTGACACCTTGGGATGATGATCAATAGAGGAACTTAAGTTTTCCTTGACCTTGACGTCCCCTTTTGTGTTAGAGTTTATGAATAGTAATGTGAATAATGCTTTTTAATTTTTTGGTCTCGTGAATTCATGTGGGCATTCGGGCTACTTCCAATGTTAGATTTGACCCTAGATGTTTCAGCTCTTTATGTGGAAAGTGAGTGGGCATTCAATGACCCTAGGACCTCACTTGAGTGAATCTTTGCCTTAGGCCACCTAATATCCTCCAAATGCTTGACCCTGTGTATGTCCATATCCTCTCTATTATTTATGATTCATGCACTTATTCATGTATGCCATGATCTGTACTATTTGGTTTATGATGATAGAATGTGAATATTATGGATATAGACACAAGCTAGGCAGCTTAGCTATGAAGATAGGGTATGATGATCACACTGGACTTCATTTATCTTTCTTGGTTGGCTTTGAGTTTTTTTTTTTTTCATGTTAATTAGGACCGAGGCGACTATGTCTTTGGTGGCTGCTAGGTTCATGAAGAATGACTCGTCCTGTCGAGGGTACCTAAGCAAAAGGGGTGAGCTAAGGAAGCCTTTTAGTTCTTCAAAGGATTTTTGGCACTCATATATTTTGGGTTCTTTAGCTTGGGAAAAAGCAAAACGCTAGGAAAAAAAAAAAAAGAGTTTCCAAGAAAACTGATAATGATAAGTATAGATAAAAAGAAAAAAAAGTCTCGAGTTAGGGTTTCCAAGAAAATAATAATAAGGTACATTCTAGATATAGATAGAAAATACTCGGGTAGGAAATTTAATTTTATTAGTATTTATCACAAAAATAAATTCAAAAAAGACAACTCAAAGAATCTGAATTCTCGTTTCCACAAACTGACAATACTCCAGATATTGTGTCACTAAACATATCAATGGAACCATCATTTATAGACTCGGATTTCTTCCGATTCTTTATTTCTCTTTGCAAGCTGGCTAAATTCAAAGTCAACATTTTAAAAGAACAATCAATTGTATTCATGGAAGTGAAGCTAAATACATTCAGCTTTTGAACAATATCAATTTGAGAAGATGGTATAAAAAAGAACATGCTTTATGATGGGTTTTTCCATATATAGTGCAGCATTTTCTTTTGTGGCTTAATAATTCAATGTACTATTTGTTGAACTGGGATTTGAATCCCCATTCTAAACAAGTTTTTGGGTCCCGAAAATTTCTCGAGGAGAGCATGAACACGGGCAGTTGATACAAAATTTCCAAGAATATAATGTTGGATAGGACCTTATCCTAATATGCACCAGTCATTCATCATTTGATTTTCAAGCTATAAGTAGAAATTCCATTGAGTTTTCTTTTCTTGTTCTGCTGAAGGATAAAGTGGATATTGTAACTTTGTTTCATCTCTCTAGCTTACCAGGTTTCTTTTTTTCTATGAAAAATGTCTAATTCACCCAATAATAAGCATTAGTGTGGCTGTTAATGGATCTTCTAGAACACTACCACTTTTTTTTTCTTCTGCTTGTAACATATTTGATTGTAGGACAACATTATGAACGATATTGTATTATTTCTTTTATATCATTTTCCACACCTCGCTGTTGTTCTACTTGTTTATTTTATGAAACTGTCAACTACTTGTTTAATTTATGAAACTGTCCATTATGGACCTGTAACATGTTTGCATATTAATTGCTTTGACAATTATCTAGTGCAGGTCACTGAGGGAGAAAAAATTTGACCATGATGGTGATCCCCAACATTTTTATCCCTGAAGATTGGTCCTTCACTTTTTAAGAGGGATTGAATAGACATCCCGATTCTATCTTCAAGGACAAGACAGTTGCTAATCACACGATCACTCATTTCCCAGATTCTTCAAGATTGACATGCAAGATCACTAATTTCCCAGATACTGAATTTTCTGATCCACATCCTACATGCTAATCACACGATCAAGACACATGAAATTACTCCAGAGAATGTACAAAAATTTACCCAGCCAAAAACTATAACCTTTTGTCATGTAAGTTCACAAGAAAATTTACAAAATCCACCATTGTTTTGCACTTACGACTATATAATCCGCTCTAGATTCATTAACTCTGTCACCCATTATTATCGGCTTCGTATTACTGTTCTCCTCCTTGACCTTTTCTTGCTGTTTGCACAAATCCAGAAAATGTTGCTTCGCACATCTCATACGGTCGTACTTAGAGACCTGCAAAGAAAATGCCATGCATGCTTTCCAAAATGTATATACACCAATTTCTAAGATCTTATCAATGCAAAAGAAATAAAGTGACAAAAAGCCTCCAGAAATAAGTACGAATAATTTATTCTCTCAGGATGATGATCAATAATCCTAAACTTTGTATAAATTCTTATTCCATCCAATTAAATTGAACCTTTATTTATTATAAGGTCCAAAAACAATAATTTCATTGTAAAATGAACTTTATGTCTAATGCATAGGTACCCAAAATAACAATCCATTCACAAATGAAATGGAAATTATAATAATCATTTATTCTAAATGCAATGTAAAAAAATTAAAAAAGAAAAAGAAAATTATTGTAAAATTTAGAATTTATGAGATAATTGACCTTTTCAATGTGTATGGTTTAAATCCATAAGAAATTTATTTCATTTGTAAATGAATTCTAAATAGAATTTATTTGCACATAAAATCTTATGTATGTGTTAAATAATAATTATAGAATTCAATTTTGAACGAAATAAATATTGTGTTTGAAATAAATCTAAAATTCAATTTAATGTTTTATATTGTCAAAAATGCTCTTTGAAATGATGTTTTTTTTTTTTTTTTACTTATTGTTTTTTTTAAAGATTTTCAAATTACATTAATGAAAGTGTGATTACAATGAATCTTCCTTCATTTCTACTGGAAAAAAAAAAATCTAATAATACATAATACATTAAGTCTGTCTTCATAGATATATATTATACATGTAGAAATTTTAGAGGAGAAAATTAAATAGAACAAAACAATGATTTGGTTGATTTTTTACTTACAGATGAATGAGCAGCGATCCAATATTTGCAGTTCTTAAACAGTGTTAATATAGCCTCTGCAATAATCATTTCATAAAAAATAATCAGATTTTGAGTGCATAAGTAACATCATCATCATCAAAAGCAAACATATATAGATCCAATTATGACACCAACATCACAAAATGTTACCTTCTAGTTCATTGATCCGATTATATGAGCTGAATGAATCTGAATTTCTGCCTATATTTCCCTTAATAAGTTGCTGTCGAATTGTTCGCTTTTCATCCTCCAATGCCATCTGAGAATAAAGGTTGTTGAGAAAGTGATAAAATGAATTTTAAGTTGAATTTAACAACTTTGGAGAAATATAGACTGGTTGAATTCGACTAATAACTTATAATTCGGAAAAAAATTGTTCCGAATAAAATGCAACAATACAAGTAGAAGCTCAAACAAATTTGGCCTGGCCTAAGTCATTGGGTATTAAACCAATCCAAACCCCCCATCCAAACAGGCCCTAATAGTATTACCTGAAGCATGAGAACGCTTACTGAATTCTTCTTTCGACTTTCCGATATTTGATCATCATCAGTGTCCTTCTCCTCTTCTGTTTGATTTATGTTGCAGTTGCAGTTTGCCCGGTACCTCCCAGCAGGCTTTGCCCAGAACATCCGAACAACCTTTAATAATGGATCTTTTGTCTCTAACACGTGATAAATACATACATACGAAATAGCAAATGCAATTACAATACAAATGTCAAATGGCGAAAGGTCTTCTCCTCGTTGCAAACAACGGTCTTCTTCTCGCCGCAAACGACAATCGTGGCATCTGAAACGACATGAAGCCATCGCCCACTTGTGGCGGTGACGACCACCAAGCATGGCGAAGAAACACCATGCCAACACCACTATTATGCCTGTCTTGGCGGCTTTAAGGATAGGGTTGTTAGGGTTTTGTACTGTTTTTGCACGATCAACGACTCTAACAAATGACTCGAAACGGCCGGCACTCGTCTTAAGGCTCAAGTGCTTAAAAGGAGCATCGTCCTGTTTGAAGCCATAACAATAATACGAAGAAATTGGGTTGATAAGACGAGAATGAGGGTGTGATCTATGAAAGAGAGGGAGAATTTTTGGTGTTGGTTTCCACCGCATTGCTTGAAGCGTTGGTGAAGCGAGGGTCATGGTTACGGAATTGCGGTGATGACTGCTTCAGATTTTCAATTGCATGAGACGCGAAGCTTTGAAGATGGGAATGGCAATATGTAATCCGAAACCTAGGCTAATTTGCACCGTAGCGATTACACTATAGTACAAATTCTATTATGTCATATGACTTTTTTTTTTAATCATCAAAATTATTAAATTACTATAAATATTTCAGTTCAGTTTTTTTTATGAATTTTGACAAATAAAAGTTCAATTTCCCCTCAATTTTTTTAAAAATTATAACTTGATGATCACGAGTTTAAATTATCCGTGAACCCAAGCTAAATTTATTGGATAATAGATGTGAGTATTCTTATAAATTACCCTTCAACCTATTGGGTAATAGATGTGAGTATACCGATATCTAAAGAATACATCGAATTTTATTGGTATTGGTAACATATCCTACTCAAACTATCAAATCTTTTTTAGACATTTATACCTCTAATGAATATAATAATATCAATAATTTTTAATATTTTTCCGTCTAAGTTAGATGCATAATATTAAGAGTTATGTAATTAAATTTATTAATTATAATATATTTAATATGTTGCATAAGAATAATTAGACAAATATTTTAGATAATTTAATTTTTCATTTTATATTTTAGTAATATTTTAATTTAAGTTTTAATATACAGCTTCTTTGAATATAATGTTTTATATATTATATAATATATTCAAAGAGGCTACATAATATATATTAAAACTGTGATCATAAATCAACAATTATATATTTTAAGTTTTAATTTTTGCATGTATTTTAAAAAATATTTTAATAATTATTTGAATAAAATAAAGGGTTACCTACAAGTCATTCAAAACTTTATAGATATAAAGATTAGTGTAATAATTATTACCTAAATGTATACACATAAATTATAACACTATTCCACTTTTAAAGAAAAACAAAAAATACCAATATAATTTACCAATGGATAAGCATCCATCGAGAAATTCTGACGGATCAACGACAGAGTATGGCGAGCAAATTAATGGTAATTTTAGGGGCGAACTACTAATGGAAACCCATAGATATTTACCGATTGAGGAAAACGAAAAGTCGCATGAGAATTCACGCGCTTAGTTTACCGTCAATGATTCGTACGCAATTTTCTAAATTAAATTGTGTAAAAGACATCGACAAATTAT
>CATIWR010270686.1:0-13337 GCA_949677035.1 Omphalea diandra | reverse complement strand
TTCTCTTCTTTTTTTTTTTTTTTTTTTTTTTGTTTTTGCGTTCGGCGGGGGGGCGCCCCCCCCCCCCCGAGGGAGAAGAATTACACTGAAATCAATTGCTAAGAGCGCACATTTGAGTGTCATTTTCTTTTTCTTTTTAATTGGAACAATTGTGTTTTAGCTTTTGATCATAATTATTATAAAAAAAAAATAGCTGGATGCTACTATTTAATGCATGCATTATTTTTCTTATGAATTCTTTTTTTGTTATCCTAAATGATATCTAACTGCAGTGCGAAGGAGGGGAATGGTTTCATTATGCTTGTGTTGGTCTGACCCCAGAGACAAGATTCAGGGGAAAGTGGTATTGTCCAACCTGTCGACTGCTGCCTCATTGTCAATGATCCTCTGTACATGTGTTTCATAACATTCTTGAATTATTGATAACAGAAGTAGTATCAGTATGATTGGCCATTTGATTGAACAGAGCCAATTTTTGTTATGGCTTCCCAATTTCAATCCTCTTTAGTCTGCTAGCGAAACTGTGAATTTGAAGCAACCTCCTTCTGGCAATGCCGTTGCTGGGTAAGAGATTCTTTGAGAACTCTCATTTCAGTATGAATGATGGGAAGTATATTCTCATGGAAATAGACATGTATATACTGAGCACAAAATTTGAAATTGCTCTTGTACTTTTTAGTTACCTGCACAACTAATATCCTCTTTCTAGGAATATCATGAGGATATTATCCTTTCCAATGTTCAGGCTTTTCTTGGCGTGTGTACCTAAAGATTGTAATCTAAAATCAACCATATATGGTGCAGCTATGGATAAAGGGATAGCTGTCTCAACTGGCATCTTACAGGGCTATCCGTGCAATGCAAGTTGTTTCTTGTTCTGCAATGTCTATGATTTGGTGTTCTGGAAAAAAGAAGAATGAATAATGAGTTGACTGATTAACTGATCTATTGCTTCAATCAGTTGGCTTTATTAAATGTGATTTTGGTGGTCGATGTCTTTGGTGGAAGAAGTCGGAGATTCAAATTCTAATAAACATTATCCTTTACTCTACTTAAATATTTTTTACGTACCAAAAAAACGAATTTGATATAATGTGTGCGTGTCTATATATATATATCAGTAGTTTTCTAGAGATAGAAAAATAAAAAAAAAACAAATTAGAAAATTAAAATGACTTAACTGAGCGTCTTTGTTCATCTACCTGGCGGAGTCTTTAATTTTTAATTTTTCAGAAAAGAAAGAAATTGAGAATGGACGATAGACCCTCACTTCGTATTTTATTCAAACTAAACTGAAGTATTCTTGAAGGAAATATCATGTATTAAAACCTCAAATTTTCGTGGATTCTTGGGGAAAATATTTGTTAATTATGGAAATTGAATTTGGGCCTAGGCCTAGTTATCAAGGGTATAAGGGTCATTTCAAGTTTTTAGGTGATAGTTTATATTTTTTTAAAAAAATTACTATCTAACGTTGACTACATAAAAATTTTTTGTTGACTAATCGATACTTTGATATTTTGAATTCAAATAAAAATTTTACTTTCTTTTGACTTTGTGCCATATCGTATTTGAAAATTTGCAAAAATTGAGAGAGCGGGAAACATTGCGAACATTTTAATTTCGTGCGAAAATTGAAGAGACAAATTTTTGCGCTGAATGACGAAAGTACCCTCAATAGATCTACCTGATACTGCCATCCGATTTCTGAAACAGACAAAAAGCATAAAATGGTAATAATTTTTGGGCACGCCATCCATTACTGTCTGTAATTTTTATTTCATATTTTCTTCAATTTTACTCATAGACAAAATTTAGAAAGTAAAAAAATATACCCTAATTGATACCATATGACTGCAAAACAAATATATTAAAAAATTTTTAAATTATGAAACTCATAAATATCTGACATTTTTAATTTTAATTTTTTTAAAAATAATTTTTAATTGGGTCACAAATTTAACAATTAATTTAATATATTTTTTTATAAAATTCATCTAATTATCAATTACACTTACACGATTAAAATAATAATGTATTTACAGTTTTTATGATCTTCAAATTTAATTATGGTACTAAAATTCGGGTGAAACAATAAAATATGAAAAAATTTATGTATTTAGTGTCATTATATATTTTTTAATGTAACATCCTAGTTAATTTTATATATTAAACCTGTAAAGTATTGACAATTCAATTTTATATATTTTGTATCCAATATTTCTTTGATATGATACAATTATGCTATATCTATAGTAATGTATCTGCATTATATTATTACTAATTTAGCTTTGAGATTAATATTTAATAAATTATTAATCTTAAAAAATGGATATTGACATTTAGACTTTTTCTATAAAATTATAATAATTTTTTCTTGTTTATTTTATTATATTTTAATTCTTATATTTTATTTCCTTCCATCTATAGAAAAAATCGTATTTTAATTTTTAAAAGTTTTTAAACATGATTTCATCTCAATTGAATGTTGAAAATGTTATTTTGAATATAATATTTCAATGATTAAAATCTTATTTTGAATATAATATTTCGATGACTAAACAAAATCATTAAATTATTAATAAAACTACAAATAGGAAAAGTAATTAATTTATTCATTGTATTTAAAATGTAAACAAATTCTTTTGGCAATTTAGTAATTACAACTCTTTTCAAATTTTAACGGTCGTGAATTGTATAGAGTAAAAGAGGGCTAAGATTGTCCAAACAGAGAAATACACGCGGAGGGCACAAAGAGTAGGGATAGCGGCGGAATTACGGAGAAAGATTTGAATTTTCATGGTAAAAAATGAGAAAGCCAGAAAAGGATAGCCATGGCCCATAAATCATGTATTATTCATAATACTTTGATTCTTATTTCCTTTTTTAAAGCTAAAAGAAAACCCTAAAACGTTCTATTACTATACACAATTACACACACTGTTTTACTTTACATACCCATATTTTTTTTAAACAAAAAAAGGAACCCATCAAGAAAGAGTAGTATTTGCTTTCACAGTTCTTGATTTTCTCGGATTTGGAGTTCCAAGTTTCTTGATTTCTTTAAAGAAAGATTAGAGTGGAGCCAACAGAGCATTTGCTGAAGAGGTGGGTATGTCTAATTCGGTGCTTTGTTTTTTCTATTTTTCTGCTATTGCTTACTCACTTATGTGCCTGTGCGTTACTGGGGCGTTACTGTGCTGTTCGTCTTAAAAGTTTGTTCCTTTCTGTATTTTTGGCTATTTCATAATCATATATGTTATTTGGCATTGAATCTGACTAAGCCCATTTCATAATTTGAGTCTTTGCTTTGGAAATTTGTTGTTCGAAAGAAAGCAAAGTTCTTTTGGATTTAATTCCTCTTTTTTTATTTTTACGTTTATTTTGTGTTTTGTTGTTTATATTTGTTCAATTTCTTCCCTTTTTTTTGTTTGAGATTTCTTTCTAATAAAGTTTGCATCTTTTGTTTGTTCTCCACGTCAAAGATCTCTTTATTTCCCTCTGTTCCCATTTGCTTGGTATCTGTAAAAATGAAAGAAGTCCGGAAATATTGTTCAATTTTATATTCGTAATAGAGGATGTTTGCCAATTTTACTGAATTTACATAAGATTGTTAGAGTTGCAATCCTCAGGTGTAGAATAGGATGTAGATTTGAGAATTGGTAACTAATGAAAATCATGTTATTTGTAAGTCAAATACAACATGTTTGGCGTTGCCATTGCCAAAATTTTTTTTTTTTGGTGTAAAAACAGAAATTTATGGTTGCTAATTGATAATAAATTTTCTCAATTTAAGAGTAAAAAGTTAATCTGTAACAAGCTCAAATATGAAGTTTTGGCGAATAGCTATGACTAATTCTAGAAATAGCTGAATATCTTTTAGAGCTTAGGAATATTATAGTTTTAGCGAACAATTATAGATTATTCCAATGCCAATGCCAAACATGCTCTACATTTGCAGATTCTGTCAACAACACATTTACATGTTTGGTCTCAGGTGACAAATGGGTAGAAATCTGAGTCCAGTTCTGAGGCGAGAATTGGCAAATTTGGACAAAGATGTTGATAGTCGCAGATCCGCCATGAAAGCACTGAAATCATATGTGAAGCACTTGGATTCTAAGGCAATACCACTCTTTCTTGCCCAAGTTTCTGAAACCAAAGAAACTGGTTCTGTTTCTGGAGAATACACTATCTCACTTTATGAAGTTCTTGCCCGTGTCCATGGAGTCAACATTGTTCCTCAGATTGCTAGCATCATGGCTACTGTTATCAAGACTTTAGCCTCAAGTGCAGGTTCTTTTCCACTTCAACAAGCATGCTCAAAAGTGGTACCAGCGATTGCAAGATACGGAATTGATCCAACAACCCCAGCAGACAAGAAAAGGGATATAATTCACTCTCTCTGCAAGCCCCTTTCAGAAGCTTTGTTAGGTTCCCAGGAAAGCCTTACTTCTGGGGCTGCCCTTTGCTTAAAGGCTCTTGTTGACTCGGACAATTGGCGATTTGCTTCAGATGAGATGGTGAATAATGTTTGTCAGAATGTGGCTGTTGCTTTGGAGGAGAATTCTACTCAGACTAATTCACATATGGGCTTGGTGATGACTTTGGCTAAGCATAATGCTTTGATAGTTGAAGCATATGCCAGATTGTTGATACAATCAGGATTGCGCATTTTAAATGTTGGTGTTGTTGAGAGTAATTCTCAGAAACGGTTGTCTGCTATTCAAATGATCAACTTCTTGATGAAGTGTTTAGATCCTAGAAGTATATATTCAGAGGTCGACTTGGTAATTGAGGAGATGGAGAAGTGCCAGTCTGATCCGATGGCATATGTGAGTGGGGCTGCTTTTGAAGCTCTCCAAACTGCAAAAAAAATATCAACAGAGAAGGGATCAAAATTTGAGAAGTGTCCTGGTTCTGTTACTGGATCAAACTTTGGTAGGAGAGACTGTAAAAGAAGGGATGCATCTAGTGTTGGCAATCATTCTCCCGCATCAACATCACCTGAATCACAAACAGTAGATTCCTTTGTTGAATATGACTCTTTGGCTGAGTCACCTATTTCAACTCCTCAAATTTCTCATAATATGGAGTATGACTGTAGGAGTGTGAACCGAAAACTCTGGCGATACGAGAATGGAGGGGTGGACGTATCTCTAAGAGATGGCATGTTTGCAGAGTTGGCAAATGGAAGTCCCATCCATGATGCGTTTTTTGATCAACTTGGGCGTCATGAAGTTACTGAAAATGGAGGAGATGACACTGGTAATTTTAAAGGTTTCTTGCCAAGAACTCCTAGAAATGGACTAAGGAGTGCCACTCCTAGTCCTCAGGTAAATGCAATTGCACATGCTTCAAGAGCTAAATTTCTTTCTGATTCTAATGAGCTAGGATTGGTTAGGAATGAAGAATTTTAACTTGAGTTGGAAAATTGCAGGTTACCTTACGTGCCAGTTTTTTTAGTGAAAATTCCAGGAAAAAGAGAGAAGTGGAGGAAATGCATTAAGTATAGATAAAAAAAATGTGCTCAGAAGTAGTTTCAAGGGATTTCAACCTTTCTATGCTAACATTGGCTTCACTTGTTTAATGAGATTGAAATTCTTCTTGCCTAATCCCTTGGGTGTGGCATATGTCCTAAGTTCTAGCTAAAAGAGTTTGCCAGTTTTGAATTAGTGGTCAGATGCTTCCTTTGGCTGTTGCTATTTTCTTTGCTGTACATGTGTTGTTGTGCTCACTTGTGATGCTAGTTGAAGCTTAAACATGTCATTTGCCTGCCATAAATATCATTTCTTTTTCAAAAATTCTTTATGCCATGGTTGTAATTGCTAATATAGTTGCATATGATTCTCTTTGCGTTGCAGAGATCACGCTCTCATATAAATGTTGACAACATTAACATCTTCACAACTCCAAGAAAGCTCATTCGCTCTCTTCAGGACCTTAATGAAGAAGATTTAGACTACTCTGAGAACAAAAGCAAACAGCTAACAAGTCCATGCTCAAGCAAATTTGATTGCAGTCCAAATATGAAGTTTAACAGAAATGGCTTTCAGCATAATGCAGGCTATGAGTTTGGAAAAAATGGAAACTTCTATGCTGGGGGAGAGAAATTCCAAGATGGTTCTGAGTCAGTGTCATCAACCAATGATGTTCCTGGTGATACTGATGTGCAAGTGTCTTCCAAAGAAGTTCCTGCAAATAAACACAATGCTCCTAGGTTTCCCAATGGAAAAGGCAATATGAAGAATTCTTTCAAGTTGCTTGTTGCCCTCTTTCTTGCTCTTATTGCAATTTTTACCTCATTAACTTGGATTGATGGTCAGGAAGGTCAAATTTTAGTTCCGACTTAGTTTAGTTGTGGTATCAAGGTCTTTTACTATACTATGTCAGATCATTGTGCGAATCTTTTGTATTTTGTACAACACTTAGAGACTTCCAACCATTGGTTGGATGTTAATGTGCTTAAGTAAAGAAGTTGTTTTAACTTTGCTGAACATAATTTTATTTCTTTTAGCAGGTGTTTGAATGTGTTGAGTTATATGCCTTCATTCATTTAAAGTTTATTGTAGGAGAAAGGAAAAATATGCACAAGCATCTTCACATGTTTGCCTTATGGATGATTGTGTGATGAAGGTATAGCAATTGTTCTGTAATCACAGCATTGTGAGCTGCAAAATTTTCATTTAAAACGATAAGGAGTTTCTGTATACCAGCATATTCTCCATGTACATTGCTAACAAACTTTAGCACCCATTTCTGGCACTATAATTACTCATAGGTTAGGGTTATGCAAATACTGCCCACCTGTCCAGACTTCTCCTGGACTCAAAATTACTGGTTTAAGCATTGCTGACTGTCCTACAGATATATATGAATACATACCGTAGCTTTCATGGCTTGAGCCGGGACTAAACATGTATAGTTCATCGAAGCCTTCTCTTCCTATCACAATTGAGTTTCTTCTACCCTGTTTTGAAATGAGAAGGTGGAAAAGTAGCTGTCAGCAGGCTGAAGCAATGAAAACAGGAATGAAGTAAAACAGTATTATACTTGGATCAATATAAACTGTATGGAGTGCATTCAAGAGCTTTTATGGATAATTGGCATGGCAAATGACAAATCTAGATTACTCTTAATAACTAGAGCATGATATGGTAGCATCAATGTCATTTTTCTTGCAAATAGAGCAAACAAGTTACTTGGAAAATAAATAAATATTCAAAATTAAACCTAGGCAAATTGCTATTGCTGAAAAGATGCATACATATTTGGACTAACTGCAGAGCTGAACTATTTTCTGGGGTGAACCAGCCACAATTTCTACTTAAGATAGTAGCATCAAATATTCTCTGGAAATGGACATTTTCACAGAGATGAAGTTCTCAATAGAAATGGGAGTACCAAGATTGAAAAAGCTCTGGACCTGAGATACTCATGTTTTGAATGTTTAGTTTCAGCCACTTTCCTTAAGAAAACAGGAGGATGATGAAACAGTAGTAAACAAGCTTTGATAGTTGTGCTGTAACATTAGCTTTGTTTTGGAGATATTACGCATTAGTTTATGTTAATATCTCCTATCTTCCTCTAGCTTTCTCTAGAAAGTTTGAATGTTTGACCATCTGTATGATGGAGCTTAATCTAAGCTAAAGGCAGGGAGAAAGATTTCCTAAATTCGAAGAAAGTTAGTATTGACCAATGTATTTTGTAACCATTATATTTGTTAATGAAAGTGGCAGCTAGTGTTTTTCACCCCCCTCATTTTCTTTCTTTCTTCTTGACCCCAACTTATTACTAACAGAGGAAAAGGAATTTTCTTGAGGGATTAAGAAAAATACCCTGTCCATGATTGTAAAATCCCTCGGTGCACTCGTGTAAATCCTGCTCATTAGCTCAGTTAGTTGCTTATAGTTCTCAGTCTCTTCACCCTCCATTTCTTCTATTCTCTCTATTTGCCTGCCTTTTCTGTTATCAGAATTCTCTTGATTTCTTGCACTCAAACTAATAAAAATTCCTTTGAGCCCCATATTATCCCATAGTTTGCTGTCAGGAGGAACTACGCTGAAATTTGATAAGAACATAGGCCTAGTAAAGAAATCTGATCCCTCTAATCCACATGCATAAGTTGCTTCTGGTGTGCTAACTGTTATATGGCTTATAATGGACCCCATCAACCGGATAGATGAAGATCTTGAGTTTGAGACTACAATCTGTGAACTTAAGGTGTCTTCTTTGAGATTCATGATGTGTCTTACTTCAACCATGTCCTCAGCATCTGTACATATGAGTTCAACCTGCATTCCACAGCTTCAAGGATGAGTTTATAAAACCAAGAATAAAAAAAACAATATTTAACAATTGAAAAGATTATAGGCAGACCTGAATAGAGTCTTGAGGAGTTCCTCTAATAGAATGGAGAGCCCAGGTACTAGGAGACCATGAATTTTCAGCATCACTTCCAAAGTTGAAGGCTAAAGATACTCCTCCTTGTATGACAGGACTACCATCTTTCCCCTGTGAGACAGTTGTTTGCAACAGCTCAACTGTACTTCCATGCCACATATGTGCCTTGTATGATGTAATCAAGCCACTTGGTAGCATCAAAGTGGCCGAGCTCCCATTCTCCAATCCCATCTTGGCAATGCAGCTTTCGTCAAGATCTTCAAAAGTGACTCCATGCCCACTGAATTCGCTCTCCAAGTAGTCTACATTGATCGGTTGGTACGGGATAGAAGCAACAGATGGAAGTGGGAATTCTCTCTTCTGTTTATTGTATGGCAAAGAAATAGAAGGACGGTAAGACAGGCAAGGAAATGAAGGATGTCTGGTGTGGGAACTTGGGAAGGAGATTGGAATCAAGTTCAATGAAAATAGAGAACTAGAAGCCATCGTTAACCCTTCTTTCCAACTGTATTTGGCATTATTAAGCGGAGGACAGAACTGCATATCATACACACATAATGCAAATGGAAAAGCATGTTATGGGGTCCACTTATCCATGTCTACCTTGCTGTTGGATAATTCAGCTAGCCCTTTTGGTTGGTTGGTTCTGATTGCAAACCACAATAGATATTTTGAAATATCTTTCCATGATTTAACTTCTTTTACTGCTATCTTAGTCCAATGCTGTTGGCCAAGCATTCAATCTTATCCTTTCTGATAAGAGAAAAAAAAAAAATTGCCTTCGTTCTTTTCTTTTTCACATTGATAAATTTTGATGCCATTTCTTTGAGTTCATAGCATCATAATTAATAAATACACCATCTGATGCTGATCCTGTCTGCATTACCTCTAAACTTTATAAACCAAATTTACGGCTAAACAGGTGATAGTTACCAAGCTATCCCTTTCCCAGCTTCAGAAAACTTGAATAAACTGTTAGTACAAAACTTCAATGTTCTAGTTAACATTGTGGGCTTAAATCAAAATCAAAATGACCTTCAAGGAATGATAATCTACAATTATTTTTCTTGCTTAACATAACTCTGTAATTACAATATTGATTTTTAGAAGAACAAACCAATCTGGCAACAGAAAAAAACCGATATAATGTTTTAATCTTGGTATCTAATTACAAATTGTCATGCTCAATAACCTGTGCCCCCCTCCAATCTTCACCAGGTTTCACAACAACAGGCACCAGAATTGCAGCAGGACCAGTGCATATAAAATACTCCTTGCCATACTTCTCTGATAAAGAACCTGGGCTGCCTACGTAAGTGTCTTCGAAACCCATTCGAATCACCCTAAAGGAAAGCTCATGTCCCTGCAATAGAACATTTCTCTTTAATATGTCTGATTACAGAAAAATCAAGGAAAGCACAGTTATACAATGTACTACGCCTTGTGTAGAGCCTATCGATCTTTCGTTAGTAAGAAATGTCAAATGCATACCTGATCAAGTGTTTCATATTTTGAAGGTGGGGTGTTATAAAATGCTTTTAATCTTTCTTGAGGTGGAGCAGCATAAATTCTACTGAACTTATTCTTCAAAACTGTAAAGGGCATATCTTGAACACTCCATTTGCCTGGTTTGTCTTCAGACTCAGAACTGAAGTCAAACAGTCCAGGGGACTCAGATTTCATAGCTTCTGCAGGGGTTAAAAGTTCAAAAGGTGAAGATAAAGGAGGGTGGGGACAGTAAAAGCAACCCTTTAGTCCTTGGATTGCAGCCTTTCCTCGCCTTCTGAATTTGAGATGACTTAGTATAGCACTAGTTAGAGTCACTGGCTTGTGGCCATTGTTTTTTACTATGACTGCTGTTGCTATGCTTAATGGATAGAGTGACACAATGTATGTTATATCAAGAGTTCCACTAGTACAGCTCAATTCTACCTGCAAGAAAGCAATAGAAAAGAACAACCATGACTCGTAATTGGATGTTCATTCTATTGGTTACTGAGCAACTAAAAGAAAGTGCAGATTTTCTCAGCTTTACAAAGGGTTCCTTTTTTTTTAAACCTCTCCTCTTTTTTCCTCAGTATTTGTTTTTGTTTCATTGAATCACTAGCAATATCATAAATGTGTGGATTTTTGAACAGCAAATAACCATTTTTATTATCAAAAGAGTTTCATCAATTATCGTAGGTTGAGTTTACTGCAAATTTAAGTTCATTCAGGCTCATATTTCCAACAATTCAGTAAAAATTCTAAAGCAATACACTGTAATTAACTACTAATCAGTTATGCCAAAATTATTCTCCCCTTCTCATCACTATAATTAACTAAAAATTAGTAGTTTCAAAGCCAACATCCTCTCCTAAAGAACTAATTAATAAGAACAAGAACTTGTTAAATGGGTCGGAAAGAAAACCGTAACTAATTATAATAGTACCTGAAGAGCATCAATGGCATCAGAATCAGCATCCTTAACAGTCCATTCAGAACTAGTTATGAGTGACCCTTTAGGACCAGCTTCAGAAGCATCATTAATGACCAAACCAATACCACCTCTAGCCTTACTGGAGTTTTTTCCTTGTTCTGGAACTGTATAAAGAATCTCTTGAAACCCTTCATCTTTCCAATAAACTTTTGGTTTATAGGAAGTGACATGAGCGTCAGGTATTTGAAGCCTTAAAGAGCTGCCATTTCTAACAGTCAGCTCAACAACCGGAGTGTTGTTTGATTCCAAGAACTTGATACCTTTTCTACCAAATTTTTCTTCAAGAATCTCTGAAGTGGGATGGGCAGTGGTGGTTGTAGTGGATGATGAAGTAGCTTTTATTATTATGCTTGGCTTGGGAAGAGAGAAGGATAGAAGAGAAGCCATGGAAGAGCAGGAACTAGTCTTGCCTAACAGCTTCTATGCACACGCCAGTAACGAGCTTACTAGGCTCATCCTTACTTCAACAAAATTTTTGTTTGGTTTTGTATTTTGGCCTTATACTAGCAGCTTTTGCCTGGTATAATTTACCATCTTTGCACCTTTAAGATTCTGGTTTGTGTTTGTATAGTACCTGTTTATACATGAAATTACTTTCTAAAAATCAGTGGTAAAATTTTGGGATTGATTTCATATTTTTAGAATGATATAGAAAAATTTGATTTGGTAAACTCAAAATGGTACTTATTAAGATATAAACTTATTTCTTTAATCTTTCTTAATAGCTTAAGTGTCAATCATGGTCCATATTTATTAAAGATTAATATCTTTTATTTATTATGAGTTTAATCTAATATCTAAATTAGTCATTCTAATTTGATAATTATATTTATTAAATTTTATTACTTTCTTTGTCCAAAAAAAATTATCACCTATAATTTTTCACTGAATGCTATGACAATTCACAATTTATAATATATTTTTTATTTATGTCCTTAATTATATTTAATGAAAAAATAAATATATTTTATTAGTTAAATAATTAATGAGAGTAGATTAATAAAAATTGATAGTAATTAATGAAAGTGAGCATATATTTTAGGGTATCGAAAAATAAAATAGTAGATGACTTTTTCAAGATAAAAGAAATAATAAATTATTTTATAAAATAATTTTATATTAAATCACATTAAATTATTATATTCTTCAATATCACTTTAGCAGCCTTTGTCGTAATGTTACTTGTAAATTTAAAAAGTTGGACAATTTATCCTCAGTATGATGTATCCTTACGGTAGTGTTACTAGAGACAAAAAAGCAATAACTGGCTGCTAATCACATTAATCAATTCAATTTCTAAATCTAAACAAATTAATGATGCAATGGCAATCCCATAGAAAAAGCTTCCATTTGTGCATAAAAATCAAAACCTGCCCATTTACAGATTGACTAACAACATTTCAGCATACGAGAAAAAAAAAAATTTCAATCTATATCAGCTAAAACTTGAGACAAGGAGTCAGGCTTTCTCTCAGATAATTTTGGAAAGGAATTTTTTTTCCTTTTACATTTGCAAATGTTGCAGCCAAGCGTTATTGCACACTAAAAAAATGATTGATATAACTCCTGTGCTAAATAAATAATAACATAGATCCAATATATATATATACCACTAGTTATTTGTTTTGTCTGAAAGTATTTCAATATTTAACTTTTTTTTAATTAAAACGGTGCGTTTTGATCTGATTGACTCAACTTTGTTTTTTTATATGTCATGGTCAAACTAATTTATAAGGTCAATCATTCGCCAATAAAATTATATTTAAAATAAAAAAAAATTAAATTTAAGATTAATTAAAAAAATAGGTGAAACAAAAAGCTAAATTTGTTAAAATGTGAAAAGTTTAGAATTTTTAAGATAATTAGGCCTAAGTTTTAACTACTAGGTTAATGTATAACATCACTTATTATTGAAAAACTTTTTCAAGAACATACGCATAATGATTTTGACTTGAAAGAAATTATTTTATTTTATTTTAAACAAAGTCCTTTAATTTAATTGGCCATAAAATAAAATTACATAAGAAAGGAAAATAAATAAATAAATAAGTATATAAAAAAAGATACTTCAAAAATTAGGAATATACTTACAAAAATATCTCTAAGAAAAAGCTATGTATTACTAAATTTTCTTAAATATCAAACAATTTTTCAACTATTCTTATTTTATGAACTTATATTTTGTTAAATTATTTTGTATATTTCAATTTTGTTTTTCTTTCGTACACATGAATTCATGACGTTCAAAAAGAATAAATTAATTTTTATTTATTTTTAATTGATGTTATAAATCTTTTAACCATTTTTTAATATTTTTTTTGACTAATTTACAGTTTTTGTGATTATTTTTATTTAATCTTATAAATATGGTTAGATTTTTTCTTATCATTCTCAAATTATATTATTATTAATTCATTTTTTTCTAATGTTTCATATATTATCATAAAATATACAT
>CATIWR010270681.1:0-10641 GCA_949677035.1 Omphalea diandra | reverse complement strand
TTTTTCATTTTGAACTCTTTTTGCAAAACTTTTGAAAGCATTAAAAGAATCATTCTTATGAGTTAGAAAAGATACCCATGTGAACCTAGAGTAGTCATCTACAAGGACTAGTGCATAATGTTTTCTACCTAAGCTAGCACTTTTAGTAGGTTCTATTAAGTTCATATGGATAAGTTGAAGTGGTTTATATGTACTTATAACATTTTTGGCTCTGTGAGAGGCATGGTGTTGCTTTTCCATTTGGCATGGACTACATGTCTTGTCCTTGAAGAAGTTTATCTTGGAAAGCCCTTCTACTAGTTCTCCTTTAGAGAGACTTTGAAGAAGTTCCATGCTTGCATGCCCAAGTCTTCTATGCCACAACCATGCTTCATTGCTTATAGACATAAGACACTTGAAAGATTAGTTAGCCAAATTGTCTAAGTTAATTGAGTAGGTATTGTCTTTCCTTTCACCCTTGAAAATGACTTCATCATCCACCAAAGTGGTGACTCAGCATTCTCTAGGATCAAAGGTGACCTTATTACCTTTGTAACACAATTGACTTGCACTTAACAAATTATGTTGTAAGCTACTAACTAAAAGAACATTATCAATTAAAGGACATCCATTCTTACCAATGGTTCAAATGCCAATTACCTTACCTTTGGCATTGTTACCAAATGTGACATCTCTACCCTCTTTTTCTTTGAATGTCGTGAATAGCTTTCTATTTCCAGTCATGTGTTTGGAACATCCACTATCCACTTGATTTGGTGGTCATCACATTTCCCTGCACAACAAAAATGAGTTACCTTTTCATAGGTACCCAAGCATACTTTAGTCCTAGGGGGTTAAAGGTTGAAGGGTCTTATAATTTGAGGTGAGCCTTCCTAATGAAACAATGAATGTTAATATGCCCATATTTCATGCAATAATGGCATTAGAGTTTAGACTTAGGAGTCTTTCTCCTTTGCACATATTTAGTATGAGTAGGGGGCCTTCTCATACCATTGTCATGTGAATGCATGCATGAACATGTATGATGAATAGGAGTAGAGGATTTTTTATGCGAATGACCATGTTTTTTGTTGTAAATGTAGGTATGGTTAGCTCTTTCAGTCTTGGCTCTAAAAATTTGAGGAGCCTTCTTTTTGCCCTTAGGCATAGAAGGCTTAGTGCTAGGAGAACTTTTCTTCCCAATTACCTCAATGCTTAAGGTTTGAGGTTGTGAAGCTCTAACAAATGTAGTTTGAGATGATGAAGAGGCTCCATTGAAGCCTAAACCATGCCTAACTAGAGGTGGTCTTTATGACACAATTAGGGTGTCTAAGGCCTCTTTTCCTTTATGAAATTTTGAGATTGAGCTTCTAAGCTCAATGACTTCTCCTTTAAGAGTGTCATTCTCTTTTCTAAGTGAGACTAAGGAAGAAGATGATATAGATAGTCTTTCTATAGAATTTTTGAGTTCTTCATTAGAAGTCCTTAACTCATTTACAAGCTCATTTAGAGTTTTGAGTTCATCTTCTAATCTCGAGCACTTCTTCCTATAGGTCTATACTTGTGACTTATATTTGTCACACCTCATGGTTAGAGCTTCCAAAAGCTCTTCATCTATCTCATCTATTTCATAATCAGAATTTGAATGAGAAGAAGTACTTACCTCTTGTGTTGAGTCCTCTTGTGCCATGAAACATATGTTAGCCACTTCTCCTTCTTCTTCTTCCTCACTTGAGCTATCATCCCAAGTGGCTAAGAAGCTTTTCTTCTTTTTTTTGTCCCATCTCTTCTTCTTCTTCATTTTGGGACAATCATACTTCATGTGCCCTTTTTTGCCAAATTCATAACATATGACATCGTTTGATCTTCCTTTTGGACTTGGGGCAGTTTTCTTGAACACTTTTCTCTCCTTTCTTCTTCTTATCAACTCCTTTGTTCTTCTAGAGAGCATTGTTAGCTCTTCTTCCTCTTTATCACTTGAGGAAGTGTCTACTTCCTTCTCCTTAGTTGATGCTTTAAGAGCCATGGTTCTCTTTTCAAGTTTTTCTCCTTGGCCCCTTAACTTCTTCATTTGCTCATTCTTTTGCAAGGCCAACTCATGAGTCAAGAGTTTGCCTATTAGTACATTTGTTGGGACCTTTCCAATCTCCATATTGGATTCTTGTATGCTGCACGCTCTAGCACCAAATTTATCAAGTGGAAGAGTTTTAAGGATTTTGGTGTTTACCTTATAAATGGTGAGAGCTCTTCCAAACTTCTTCATGTTTGAGACAATCGACAAGAGTTTGTTGGTCATTTCTGTGATGGTTTCATTGTCCTTCATCTTGAAGAGTTCCCATTTGGTTACATACATCTCCAAACGGCTTGATTTGATAAGAGTAGTGCCTTCATGATAATTCTCAAAGTTCTTCCAAATTGCATGTGCAGTTTGACAATGTTGTACTCTCCCAATCTCTTCTCTAGAGAGGGAGCTTAGGAGAATGGTCATTGCTCTTTTGTTTCTCCCATTAGACTTTCTATGAGCTTTAATCCATTCTTCCCTTGGGATCAACTCTTCACTACCATCCACAACCTTTGTGGGTGGCTTCCATTCTTTGATGACTACATCCCAAAGGTCCACCACATCTATGTCAAGTTAGATTTTCATCCTATACTTCCAATGAGTATAGTCAGTTCCATCAAAATGTGGCATGCGTTGTGAGTGGATTACTTTTTGTGCCATGATCTTATTTCACCTAATGAAGGTTTGATTTATGAAAACCAAGCTCTGATACCACTTGTTATCCCTTGGCACTAAGAAGGGGGGAGGGTTGAATTGGTATATAAAAAATTTCAAGAATAAAGAAGAGGGGAAAAAGAATGAGTAGAATAGAGACAACTGATTTATAGTGTTTCGAGTATAATCGACCCTACGTCCACTTCCCAATTGACCAATTGGGTATTTCACTATCTCAAGGTGTTTTCAAGCTCACACTTAACTTGTACAACTTGTGTTTTGATGGCTCACACACAACATTACAATGTGTTTTTAGGCTAACACACAACCTAACTCAAGTGTTTCACTAGGCTCACACTTAAACCTATCTTGGAGTGTTTTTACAGGATCATACTACAACCTTACAACTTGGTGTTTAATGCTTACACCTAACACTTACAATTTCATAAAGAAAATTAAAGAAAATGAGTAGCAAAGATTAAGAGCTTTAATTATTTGTAATAAATTTCTTAACAACCTTATTCATGGTTGTTTGGTGGTATATTTATACCCAAAATTCACCAAAGAGACATTGCAGATCATAGCTCACCAAATCCTTGAGACATGTTAGGTAGATTATGTATTAATTGCTTGTCAAGATGAAATCACAATCGCTACTAATCCTTCATGGTCGCGATTTCCAAATTTCCTTATGGGAGCCAAAAGTTGTGGCGAAAAATCCTGTTTGTGTCTAACGGCTAGTCCACATGTCAGCTTTCCATTGGTTCTTTAGGAAAATGTAGTCGTTGTGTTTCTTCAGCCAACAAAAATAGTGGTCACGACTTCACTTGTACAGATTGTGACTGTGATCGCGAAACAACCTACCAAATCTTGCAATTTTTACTATCAGAATTCGCGGTCACTACCAAAATGTAGCATTCGCGATTTTTGTCTTCCAACGACTTCCTTGGACACTTGTCAACCTCTAATTGTGAACTTGATTCTTATCTGGGAGTTTTTGAAAGTCGCGGTCGATATTTCGACGCGACACAAACCGCAAATTCCACTGTCACAATTGGGCTTCTTCTTTTTCATGGGTCGTAGCCAAGAATGGCTCTGCGATTTTGCCTGCATGGTTTTTAACATATTTTAACATGAGTTACGATCACGAATCCTGGATTGCGATCACGATTTACATGTTACTTTGGAGTTTAACAACTCCTTCCATCTCTTCTTGAGAGATTTATCTATTTTTGCAAAATCAACACTTATCTGAAATATTAATGATGATCAATCTCTTTTGTCAAGATCAAAAGAGGTTCTAGACTTAGGATTAACCATCCTAGTCCAATATTTTGGGTTTTTAAAAATAGAAAATAAAAAAAGGGGAAGAAAAGGGAAAATATGGGGCCTTGGATGCCTTAGTATGCTTTTATGTTGTCAGAGACTCACAAAGTGTTCTATATTCTCAAAAATACTTAAGGAATGTTCAAAAGGTGAAGAGAAAGACCTAGTTCTACCTTAGAATGAGTTAGGGTATTAGGGTTTCTTGTGTTAAGTACGAGTTGAAAAGCAATTTTGGTAGAGTATCTTTAGGGTTTCCAAGTCTTTCCTCTATCTTTAAAATGAGGGGGCATTTATAGGTGCTCGGTGAGTGCACAGTGCCAAAAGTGGTTATGGTTGCACCATGGATGTATCTAATCACAGAGAGAGCACTTAATGTTCTAGAATTAGGGTTTGCATACGGGCTGTACAAACAAGAAAGGGTTATATATCCACCTTTCAGGGTTGTATAGCTATATGGTTTAAGGAGACTTGTTTTAAAAGATTCTCAAGGCTTGGGTTTTTAAGGTGGCTTGTACAACCTTGTATATTGCTATAAAACCTTGGTACATAGATTGTACATCCTTGCAACCCATTAAGCCTGACAGGTAGCCTTAGGTTGGTCTTGGTTTTTTCTAAGGCTTTTTAGGGGTTTTCACCTTTTCCTTTAGTAATTCCCTTTGCGTTATGGGGAATTGGTTCTATTATTTTTATTATCAGACTTTGCATCAAGAGGTCCAAAACTTAATGCTTACAGAGACCATCATGGGACTTAACAAATGACTCTAAGTGTTAGCGACTCTTTTACTAGGAGCCCACTATTGCTTCAGGTAAGAGTCCCTCTTGTAGTAACTTTTCGTGTGCATTTTATTTATTTTTTCTTTTCGTTTTTTATTTGCCTTAACTTTTGCGTAAACCGCCTTATTAGGTTTTCAGTCCAACAAGTCGCTTTCTTTTGCTTAGGCCGCCTTTTCAAGTTTTCAACCTAACGAGCATATTTTTTTAATTTTTCCTTATTTTCTTATTTATTTCTCTTTTTCTTATTTTTTCTTCTTTCTAGATATGGTTGCTAGAGATATTGGGATTATTAGTTGCCCCTACCATAGATGTGAGGCTCTACTACTGTAGCATCATTTGAACCACCGTCTGTCAAGGCTACGTACTATTAAAGTCGAATGGGGCAAGTGAATGTCTCACATTACCACCACTAACATTCGTTAGAGCTAGCCATGGTGGAATATGTTATGTGTTACCTTGAGGACTTATGGGATTGTGCCATCTTTCCTACCTTAGCTTCATGCATGTTTTATAACCCAACTCATGTGCATCACTAGTTTAACGCTCCTCAGTTTAAGGTGCAATTTTTTCCTTCATATATGAAGGGTCCCTTATCTTAGTGCTTCCTGGATAGGGTTAAGACTACATGGACAAATTGTCACATTTAGGACTTTTAGATGGGCTAGGATCCATAACTTGACAATGATGCAAACTACATGGTATGGTTACATAACTTTTAGATGCACAAGCATCACATTAGCAAACAGTAGATAATGATCTTCCATAGAAAAGATTGTTTTATATTTGCTTCTAGTTCAAAAACATGTATGACTAATTCACTTTAATCATGCAAATGTACTTCCATATGATATTATGCTTAATATGAATCATTTACATTTTGCATACTCCAACATTAAGTACATGCATGAGTCCCACTTTTAACATTGGCACATTAGATCATCCCATTGTTTTGCCCAATGCCTTTGCTTCACTAGTCTTTTACTCGTCCATCCATGTCTTATTTGTCATCGCTCAGTTATTCTTGACAATGTCCCTTAGTGGTCAGTCACACCCTCTTGACTTTTATGCTATTTATTCTATGCATTTTGTTGCTCTAACTTTTGCCTAAGATGCCCTTTTGGGTTTTCGACTTAGCAAGATCTCTCTTTTTTTTCTTCTAATTTGCTTCCTTCTTTTTCTTCTTTCTTTTTTTATTTGTACTCTAACTATTTTACCTTTCGCACACCTTACCTAAAATACTTCTTCAATCGGTCTAAGTTCACTGGCTCGGTGGATTCGTTCTCATCCATATATATGATTTTCATTGCACCACCATATTATATTTGTTTGACCATGTAGGGGCCTTCCTAATTTGGCCTAAACTTCCCACGGGGATCCTAATTTTGTGGTCATATTACCTTCAACACCAAATCACCAACCTTTATCGTGTTTGGCTTAACCTTCTTGTTAAATGCACAGGCCATTCTGGCTTGATACAACTAGATGTGATATAGGGTCTTCAACCTCCTCTCGTCCAACAAAGTTAATTGTTCAAATCTACTCCTTACTCATTGGTATTCAGGAATGTCATACTCGACTTATACCCGCAAGGATTTCACTTCTAGCTCAATCAACAGTATTGCCTTCATCCCACATACTAAAGAGTATAGTGTCATCCCGATCGACATCCTTATTATAGTTCGATAACCCTATAAGGCAAGCTATAGTTCGATAACCCTATAAGGCAAAAGGTAATTTCTCAAACCAGTCTTTGTGTGCCTCGACCATCTCAGCCAAGATATTTTTAACATTCTTATTTATTGCATTCATTATTCCATTAGCCTGCAGTTTATAAGGTAATGACTTATGGTGGACCACCCCATACTTTCGTAATATAACTTTGACCTCTACTTGGAAATGGACACTAGTATCTGTGATTACATGGTGCAACACTCCATAGTGGCAAATGAGGTTTTTCCCAATGAATAATGCCATTTGTTTCGTCCTTAACTAACTGAAGGCTTTAGCCTCTACTCATTTCGAGAAGTAATCCACTACCACTATAATATACTTATACCATCTTGTAGACGCCAATTTGATCTTTCCAATTACATCAATACCCTATGTTGTAAATGACTGTTGGACTAGATTGGTCAAACCTAAGTCAAAGGCCTCTTTTGATCTTGATAATGAAGATTGATAGGTACTAATGTCTAGTTTAAGTGGTTTTTTTTTTCAATTTCTAAGTTAGATTTTCATTGGAAGTTGGATGGAAGTCTAAATCTCTAACCTTGGGTAAGACATCTAAATTTGCAATCAAGATCCTCTAATTCGTGACTGCAACCTTGCAACAAGGATGGATGAAGTTAGGCTAAAGAATTTACGGAGGAGATCACAACAACAATCCAGTTGAGGGAAACATGATTGACTCATAGAGAGATGCGCAATGATGTTCGTGTCTAAAGTCGGGACTGTAAATTTCATAGCTGAGAAGAAGGGAACCAAGTCTATAATGGGATCACACCAAATGTCCAAGGTAACTGTTGCAATATCAAAATTTGTGAGGGCAAAGCATTTATCATGATCACAACCCAAAAAAATGTTTTCTCCTTTCCAAACATAAGAATTTACGATTCTTGTCCCACCCAAAAAGAATATCAATTGCGACCGTGACTTTTGATTGGATGGTCAAACACAACGATTATATTTCTTAAAACACCAATGGTAGAAGGACACATGGACTAGCCGTTAGACACAAAATGGGCTTCTCTATCGCGATCTCTGTCTTCCCAGTGCAAATTGGAAAATCGCCACCACGAAATGCCAGTCATAACTGCGACTTCATTTTGACAGACATTTAATGCAAAATTTGCCTAGCTTCCCTTAGAGATTTAGGAATAGTTTATGTGTAATAGCTCTTTGGTGGTTTTTGCCTATAAATACTCCAATAAACAGACATGAATGCAAGAGAATTTCATTTATTGTTACCAAAATCTTGCAAATTTTCTTCACTTCTTATTCTTTGATTGTGAGTTCTTAATTGTTTAGTGTAAGCATTAAACACCATTGTAATTAGGTTGAAGTTAGCTTAGCTACCAAAACTATTGTACTAGGTTAAAGTGTAAGCTTATCTAAAACACTTGAGTGAGGTTTTGTGTGAGCCTAAAAACACAAAATCGTAAGGGTTGTGTGTGATCTGTAAAACACATTGTACTAATTTGGTGTGACCTTAGAAACACTGATTTTAGTTGAGTGAAATACCCAATTGTGAAGAATTGAGGAGTAGATGTAAGGTTTGTTAACATCTGAACCACTATAAACACCTTGTGTTCTTTCTCTCTACCCTTTCTCAACTCTCTAATCTTCTAATCTTCCCTCTAAATTTTTAATCTCCCACCAATTTAACCCATATTCTTAGTGCATTAGGGCCAACAATTGGTATCAAAACTTCATCTCATTTCAAAGCTTAATTGCGTGAGAAAAGATCATGGCACAAGAAGGAATCCACACCCATCTTAAGCCAAATTTTGATGGATCTAACTATTCTCATTCGAAGTATAGGATGAAAATTTACTTAGATAGCGATGTGGTGGATCCTTAGGACATCGTAGCTAAAGAGGAGAAGCCACCTACTAAGGTACTGATGGAAATAAAGAATTGATCCTAAGAGAAGAATGGGTTGAAGCTCATAAGAGATTCAATGGAAGAAACAAGAGATTTATGGCAATCATTATTAGTTCTTTATCAAGAGAAGAAATAGGAAGGGTCCAACATTGCCTCACAGCTCATAGGATATGGAAGGCCTTGGAAAACTACCATAAAGGCATTACTTTGGTGAAATCTAGCAGGCTTAAAATGTATGTGACTGAATGGAAGCTATTTATGATGAAGAAAAATGAAAGCATCACGGATGTGACGAATAGGCTCCTTTCAATTATTACCAAAATGAATAAATTTAGAAGAATTCTCACCAATTAAAAGGTAAACTAAAAAATTCTTAAATCTTTACCTCTTGAAAAATTTGGTGCTAGGGTTTGCAATACCTAATAGTCAAATCGGAGATTGGGAAGGTACCAACTGTTGTTTTCATAGGTAAGCTTTTAACTCATGAGCTAGCCTTGAAGAAGGATGAAGAAATGAAGAAGATGAGAGGACAAGGGACAAATATAAAAAACCAAAAAAGAAGAAGACCTTGGCTTTCAAATATTCATCAAAAGAAAAGGAATCGAAGGTGGTATCTAGTGAAGAAGATAGTGACAAAGAGAAAGGTTAGCTAGTTATGCTTTTAAGAAGAACAAAGGAGCTAATAAGGAGAAGAAAAGAAAGAAGAAAATTTAATAAAGCAACTTAAACCTCAAAGATATAACGTGGAAGGTTATTTGTTATGAATGTGGCAAGCAAGGCCACATCAAGTATGACTGCCCTAAATTAAAGAAGAAGAAAAAAAAAGGATAAGGAGAAAAGGAAGAGCTTTAAACAACTTGGGATGATAGCTTACGTGAAGAAGATGAAGAGGAGGAAGTTGTAAACTTGTGCTTCATGGCACAAGATGATTCTTCAAATGAGGTAAGCTCTTCACCCCATTCTTATGAAGAATATGAGTTAGATGATATAGATGATGAGCTTTTAGAAGCTTTGACTCTGAAATATGACAAATATAAGTCACAAATGAAATCTTACAATATAAAATGCTCCAAACTAGATGATGAATTTAAATCTTTGAATAATCTTGTAAGTGAATTGAGAACTTCTAATGAAGAACTCAAGAAATCTGTTGAGAATCATTCTAAGTCATCTTCTTCCCTAAACTCCTTGAGAAAGGAGAATGATTCTTTAAAGAGAAAAGTAATAGAACTTAGAAATTCCATATCTAAGTTTTACAAAGGAAGTGTTGGATACACTTATTATATCTCAAATACCTCCTTTAATTAGACATGGTCTAAGCTTCAATGAAGCCTCTTCATCTACATCTACATTCACAAACTTCATTAGAGCCTTAACACCTCAAACATCAAGTATTGGGGTAGTTGGAAGAAAAAGTGCTCAAAGCATTAAGCCACCATTGCCCAAGGGTAAAGGAAACACTCAAAGCTTATCCCTAATAAGGCTAATCATCCATAAATTTACACCAAAAAGCATGCTCACCCAAACACACATAAAAAAGTCATTTCTACACCTATCCATTCATGTTCATGCTCACATTCACATCATCTTCGTATGAAAAAAACCCCCACTTATACCAAGGCCATGTATAAGAGAAAGACTCATAAGTCTAAACTCCAATGCCATTATTGCATGAAGTTTGGTCACATCAACATTCATTGTTACATTAGGAAGGATCATCTCAAGTTAAAGGATCCTTCTAGGCCTAACCCCCTAGGACCCAAGTATGTTTGGGTACCAAAACAAAAATGATTTATTTGTATTATATAAGATTGTATGGCAGCCACTAATGAAGAAAATGATTGGCATATGGATAGTGGATGCTCAAAGTACATGATGGGCAACAAGTAGCTATTTGTGGCCTTAAAAGAGAAAGAGGGTGGCAATGTCACATTTGGAAACAATGCCAAGGGTAAGGTAATTGGCATTGGTACTATTGGTAAGAATGGTTGTTCTCTCATTGATGATGTTTTACATATAGATGGCTTACAATATAATTTGCTTAGTATAAGTCAATTATGTGATAAGGGTAATAAAGTCACCTTTGACCCTAGAGAATGTCGAGTTACCACTTTGGTAGATAAAAAGGTAATCTTCAAGAGTGAAAGGAAGGGCAATACCTATCTAATTGACTTAGACAAATTGGCTAATCAATCTTTCAAGTGTTTTGTGTCACTTAGTAATAAAGCTTGGCTTTTGCATAA
>CATIWR010270664.1:0-51886 GCA_949677035.1 Omphalea diandra | reverse complement strand
TGATAGTTTTACTTTTTTTTATCTCGATATTTTTTTAGTGTTTTGTTTATATTTTTGTCTAAAAAATTATATATATATATATATATATATATATATATATATATATATATATATATATATATATATATATAAGCCACATATTTCGTTTGGTTTAATATATATTTGCTCATTATAGTTATCAACCCTTCAAATCCTTAAAATAAATATTTGTTAAATATTAACGTCGACAATTTAAATGAAAAATTAATATTCAATATTTTTAAAAAATATAACTTAAACAATGAAGAATTCTTTATATGCCACAATAATCAATTGACCAATTAAATAAGCATCAGCCACATGTATATGTGCGGATGGAAAGTACCGGTGAGTCAAAAAGGGGTATATGTACTCAATCCGAAAAGTGTTGTTAAACCAAAAATCTCTGCCTTACTTCTTGGATCTGTGAATGAAAAAAAAAATATATATATAATTAGGTATATTATATATAATAATATACATCCTAATGAACATTATGACTTGCCAACTGGCTAGCTTCTCATAAATTGTTCTGAAATGGAAAATTTAGAAGATTATTTTTTTCATAACATTGTTAAAACAATTTTTAGTTACACATTAACTAAAATTAAATTTCTCTTTAGATACTGATTTCAAAATTGAACCCAAATAATCATTTAAGAAAATAAATTTTTTAATAAATCGAATTATTCCATAAATTAAAATTTACGTTATTAAACTTTTGCCTGCTTAATTTTTCAGCAAAAAAAAAAAATTTGTTACTAAACTTTATTTTGAAACAACTTTTACTTATTGTTTTTAACGATTGTTTTAAATTTGTTTTAAAAAATTTTTCTTATAAATATAAAATATATGTTATCTTCTTTATAGTTTATGTATAATAAAAAATTAATTTTGATTCCAATTAAATTTCTATCTTTATCATTGGTTATAAGAAAAAAAAAAAGAATTCAATAAAGAATTCTAACTGCAAATGTATTCTAACTGCCAATGTATTTGTCTACAAATGACTCAAATTCTCAACTATGTATATACAAAAAAGCATATATTAAAAACAAAAGAATTATTCCTTACATACTTAGGATTAATATCAGTCCAAAATTGTATAATTATCATCAATAATGAAAGCTGTTGTTAATTATCAATACCGTATGATACTATAATTCTTGAATAATTATCATTTAATTAATAATTTAACAATAAAAGTATTCATCTTATAATGCAATATATTGATTTTTTTTTAAACTAATATAACAAAGACACACGTACGAATTAAAGACATGATATACTCATTCACAAAATTATGACAATTTTATTAAAATTATACTAACATATATAACGACACACACTTTTTTTATAATTGATATGAGATCCCAAAGGATCAGATCAATCCACTTCTCAATTTCCATGAATAGGAGACACTATACTTCATACACTCACATATACTCTTTTTATCCTAAAAAGATTGTCACTTATAATTTTTTTTACATTGTTTAAGAAAAATACATTTACTGATTTGATAACTCATAATTTATACTCCCACCATCCCACAAAAATAGTCCAATATTTTTTTATTGTCCCACAAAAACAGTCCACCTTCCTTTTTTTTAGCTTGTATTAAATTATTTAGTTATTATTATGCCCTTATCTATTTTCTTATAATTAACTACTTAAAAACTAAAACAACTACCGAATTATTCTTAAAACACTAAATATTCATAATATTCATACTTATATATTAAGGACTAATTAATTTCAAGAAAATACTTTATTTAGGAGTGATTAATTCCAAGAAAATACTTTATCAATATTCATGTTTATCTATTTAATGATAATATGGGATATATTGATAAAATACATGTAAAATTAACTAATTTAACTATGTAAATAATATTTTTTTAATTTATGTGTAAAAAGAAAATGGACTTTTTTTGTGGGACGGAAAGAGTAATGGATTTTCCATTTATCTTCTCAATTATATTTAATATGGAAATAAATATACTTTACTACTCCTTCGGTTTTAAAATATATGTCGTTTAATATTAGAGTTTTTATTTCAAAATATATTACTTTTCTCAAATACCTATAAACTTTCTCTATTTTTTAGCCATTTTACCCTTATTTAAAACATATACTTCTAGTTGAGATGTACAATGCTAATAAATACTAGAAACAATTATTTTAAGTGTAATATAGTAATTCTTTCATTTCACAATATCTGTCTTTTTAGAGTTGTGCATTGAGATAAAAAAAAACAATTAATTAAAAATAATTTCAATTAATATTGACTAATATACACTTAATTATTTTCAACTAAAACTCTATACTAATACTAATTAAAAAACATTTAATTAGAAGAAAAAGAGAAGAGGATGATAAAGGTAAATTTGAAAAACAAACAATTATTGTTATATTAGAATGTAGAATAGTAATTATATTAAAACAAAAAAAATTTCTAAAACGACATATACTATAAAATAGAGAGAATATTAAATACATTCCTTAATCACTGTATAAATACCTTAAACAACATATATTTTGAAACAAAATGAGTAATTTAATAATTAATGAGGATAAATCAAAAAATTTTGATTATAATTAATAAAGGTAGATATATATTTTGGAACGCCTAAAAAAAAATAGTAGACTATCTTTTTAGATAGAGGGAGTTTGCTTTTTTATTAATATAACACAAACACATGCATATAGATTAGAGACAAATACACTTTTTACAAAATTATGATAATTTTATAAAAGCGTGCTAATTTATATAATTCATATATACACTTTTCATAATTAATGTGAAATTTTGAAGAATCATAAGAAAAATTAAATTAAAGATAACTGCTAATTGGATCAAATAAAATAGTCATAAAATATTATATAAAATCACATTTATTGTTTTGATCTAGATTAATTCAATCTCAAAATTAATCCAAAAGACATTGTCGTAAATTCAAATCTTCATAAGCACGTTCTTTTAAATATTTTTCGATTTGAGCTTTCGACCATAATTATCTAAAAAAAAATTACCCATGAAAATTGAATGTCAAAGCTAGACATTTATGAAATTGTAGATGGAGAGTTAATGTATCATGTTGGTCAAAACTGGAAGGCAGACAGGGCGGGAGCTTAGTGGATGTATAATACAACGCATGGAGTAAAGAAAGGCAGCAAAGGGCAGGAAATTAGAAATATTTGACCCTCATGTCGGTGTCTGTTCATTTCATCTGGCACTTTAAATTAAAAGATTTTAAAAAACACGATGTTCCCATAGAACACAGAGAAAGTCAAAAGAGTATATTCCCAATAAATACACATGGGCTGGATCTTCCTAATTTTTTTCATTAAACTTTTAATTTTGATTTTTTTGACATCAACAAATTTTCAAAATTCATCAGTTACAGCCAAAAAATTACACTATTTGTTTGAACATGGGATTGGTTGTATTCGAATCGAAAAGCTGTTTAACTATTAAGCCAATTCTAAAAATAAAATATAAACTTTAGGGAATATTATTTCTTAAATATCTATATTAAAAAAGTTTGTACAATATTATTTGTAATAATTTTTAAACTAAGAATCAAGAAATCTCATGAGCTTAACAACTTCTACTATTCAATATAAAAAAATTGCAATTAAAATTATTAGAATCAAACAGTAAAAAATAGTAACTAAGGTGAATTGAAAAGCTTGGAAAACCCAATTTTACCAATAAGAATGCACATGCATATATTGTAATATTATTATCACATATATAATGATCCATCCCTATTCCCTAAACACACTCAGGGATATATACATAGACATGGACTATATTAGATGGATAAGACTTGGTAAATTTTGTGAGCTTTTTTTTTTTTTTTTAATGGTACGAATTTTTTGAGCCCTTCAAAAACTCAAGATTTAAGAAAAGTCATACCCATCTCTCCCACTCTCCATTTCTCTCTCTGTCTACGCTCTTATTTTCCGTGTTTTGACTTTCAACACCTTCTTCATGTATCGTATACTCCTCATTCTCCTTCACCCATATATAAAGCCTAACCCTCCTCTTCTTCTCTTACCTTATCCATTATCAAACAAACCACTTCACAACAAAACATATACATTTCTCCTAATCGTCTGAACATCTTCTTCCATCTACCATCTCCTCATCTTCATCTGGGTTTACCTTGAAATCATCATCACTTCAACTTCTTTTTATCTTTTAGCTCATCTTCATCACTTTTGACACTTTCCTAATGGAAGATATCGACGTTCCTCCATTCTTTCTTTGCCCTATTTCTCTCCAAATCATGAAAGATCCTGTTACAGTCCCATCTGGGATTACTTATGATCGCGAGAGCATAGAGAAATGGCTGTTTTCTGGCAAGAACGATACATGTCCAGTTACTAAACAAGTCATACCATCAGATATTGAGCTAACACCAAACCTAACTCTTATGCGGTTGATACAATCTTGGTGCACTCTTAATGCTTCTCATGGTGTAGAAAGAATCCCAACTCCGAAGCCTCCAATCAGCAAACAACATATAGTTAAGCTCATCAAAGATGCTAAGTCTCCTTCCCAGAAGATTAAGTGCTTAAGGAAGCTACATTCGATGGCTAATGGGAATGATACTAATAAGAGATGTATGGAAGCTGCTGGTGCTGTTGAGTTCTTGGCTTCTATCGTTAACATCCTCGATCAATCATCACTAGATGATGTTGGTATTGGTGGTTTTGAACTTGATGAGGACAATGTTGATGTTATGAGGCCAAGTGATGAAGCCTTAAGCATTCTTTACTCGCTCCAATTATCTGAATCCGGTCTCAAGATTCTTATAGGAAAGAATGGCGAAACCATCCATTCTTTAACAGAGGTCTTAAAGAATGGCAACGACGAGTCTCGAGCTTATGCAGTGATGTTGTTGAATTCAATGCTCAAGGTTGCTGATCCAATTAGACTTATAAGTTTAAGGCCTGAACTATTCATTGAGATAGTTCGAGTTTTGCGCGACCAAATCTCTCACCAAGCATCAAAAGCAGCATTGAAACTGCTCATCAATGTCTGCCCTTGGGGACGGAACAGAGTCCGAGCAGTGGAAGGGAATGCAGTGCCTGTTTTGATTGATCTATTGCTTGATTCTACAGAGAAAAGAGCTTGTGAGATGGGACTAATTGTACTTGACTTGCTATGCCTATGTGCGGAAGGTAGAGCTGAATTGCTGGGGCACGGTGCCGGGCTAGCTGTTGTTTCAAAGAAAATACTAAGAGTTTCACATGTAGCAAGTGAGAAAGCAGTGAGGATTATATTATCAATTTCTAAATTTTCAGCAACTAATAGTGTTGTCCAAGAGATGTTGCAGATTGGTGTAGTGGGTAAGCTGTGTTTGGTGCTTCAAGTGGATTGTGGAAGTAAGACTAAAGATAAGGCTAGGGAAGTGCTTAAATTGCATGCTAGAGCCTGGAAGAATTCTCCTTGCACACCTGCAAATCTGCTTTCTTTCTATCGAGCTTGATCATTGTGATTTTGATTTGTAATTGGCCTTAGTTAATTAGTGTATAGATAGTTGATTCATTGATGATATATTAGAAAGAAAAAGAAAAGAAAAGAAAAGATACACATAAATATATACTTGGAAGCAAAAGTGTTGTCCATTAATTAGTACATGTTTCATTGCACATGAGATGTTGTTCTACTTTGAGGAAATTAATGATTATTAACAACTTGAGATTTTAACAAGTCATTTCAATCCATAACTTCTTTTGTTAATGATTATTAGTACTATGTATATCTTTTCCACTCTTGTGCTTTAACATTTGAAATTAATGCTAAGAGTTCAATAATCTATGGCAAGATGACAAGATTAGTTTCGATAATTCTCAATCTTGGTATATTTTGAGAGATTAATTAATTGATTTTATTTCAGATAATTATGGTGCTATAAAATGTTCCTTTCTTTCTATCTTTCATTGTTGTTTTGTGTCTGTATATTTTTATAAAAAGATAATTGATTTTGCTCATCTAGCTAGAAAGACGATTAATCCGTCTGTTTTCTTCTAATTAACTTCTCTCAGTATATAATATAATTGTTTCCTCTAATCTAGAAACAATATGGTCCATCATTAAGGAAAATTTGATTAAGAAGAAGAACCAATTCATTAGTTGGTGCATAAATCATTAGCATTATATGGGGCAAAATTAACCTTTTATTATCTTGGGGCCCATAATGCATTCAAATGCTGCAGCCCATTTTTGAATGGAACTGTTTATGGTGGTTGGAGGTCCATTTTTCTTGTTTTCCTTTTAATTTTATTAATTAATTTAGCCATGAGGTCAATGGTATGTTAATTTATATTGAAATAGACCCACAAAAAGCAAAAACCAGAATTCTTTTCCCTTTCTGCGTGCGGAAAAATTTTTTTGTCCTGTCTTTGCCACTAATCCTTCTAAATAACCAAAGGCAAATATGCAAGTCTTTTTACTAGAAATGCTTTATATTATATGCATAAATAAATATGAAAAAATTTATGATGAATGTGCAATGTAGGCCATGACTGCCAGTATATATATAAATTTTTTGTTTAATTCTATTGACATGTTACTATTAGCTGTTTCATTTTGGATTTCATGGTAATGAATCTTTTTATCAGAAATTAAATTTCATTTGATTTTATCTTTTTGTTATTCATTGAAGACTTCATAAATATTATACTTACACATAACGATCAACCAAAGACTCTCCACTTCTCACACTTTAAAAGTGCGTAAAAATCAATTAGGTTAAATCTTTTTAATTTTCATTTTCATTTTTTTTATAATCAGAAATCATTATTATTAATATACAAATGGAGAAAATTCATTATATATATATATATATATATATATTTCTCTCTTTCCATCACATTAAAAACAAATAAATAAATTGTGGCAGATACCATGTTAATTATCAATTGCACTTGCCAATGCAAACTATACCAAAAGAATAGTGATATACAGCTTGCACATGGTAATAAATTAGGCCACCTTCCTAAGTCATTTATGTATATATACACACACACAAAGGACGACGTCTACTTTTTTTTTTTTTATTTGTATGCATAATTAACAAGCCATTTCAATCCTTTCTATGACACAATCAACTTCAAGATATTAACAGTTGTACATATAAATTAAATCCTATGCCGGCTACGGGTCGATAACCAACCTACTTGATGATCTATTCATTTAATATTTTATTAGATATAATACTAATACATGTGTGTGTTGTGTGGCTATATGATCTCACAATTTTTGCGTTTGACTAGTTGAAATATTCATACTAATGTGTTAATTAATCAGTTGTCAAATCATTTGATCTAATTAAAGGTGTGATGTTAGTGGGACTCATGAGTTTCTTCTTGGATTGGATCATGTGATGCTTCTCGCCTACCTGAACTATTTTACGTAATGAAAGATTAACTTCATCCACATAATTATAACCATTGAAATGAACATTAGATACGTTTGATTTTGATTTGGACTTGAAGTTTTCAAGATCCTAACATGTGGGTAGTTCATACAACTTGCACCAGGAGATCAATATGTGCTCAGTTCAATTAAACGTGTGGGAAGAGTATATGTACAAGGTCAGTTCTAAAAAGGGTTCTTGTTATTAGTTTCTTCTAAATTTTGATGTTTACGAGGTCAATTATAATATAGAAATGCTGAAACATTGGAGTTAAATTTCGTAGCAGCAACAACTAAAAGGAAGCTCTAGCTAGAAGCTAACAGGTAGTCTAATTTGGTAGACAATGAATGGAATGCTTCTTGCCTGTTAAAGAGAATCATCATTGTGGTTGATGTAATCAGGCATTGAGATTTGAAATTGCTAGAATTGTGATGAAGCTTCTAGCATAATGCAATTCTTAATTAGCCAATAGAATTCAATAACTGATCTTGATAAGCCCATGTCCTACTCTTACTTAGTCTTTATGTGAAATCTTGGATTCAATGCCCTCGCTTGTTACTAAATCTTATAGTATAATTAATTTCCCTCAAAGATTAATCTTGGATAAAAATAAAGAATTTCTCCATCATTATGAATTGAGCATTCCTATCCATTATTTTAAAATAAAATCGAATCTATCAGTTGAACTCGTAAAATTAAAAATCCATTATTAATTTAATTTAAATTAGGAGTTAAAATCGGAATCCTTAAAAAATTAATGAAAATTGATTAAAATTAATCAAACTAATAAAATAGATTGAACTAATTCAAATTTAAATTACTATGTTTTATGAAAAAATTAAAAATTAGTAAAAAATTACACCTCTAATCAAAATTTAAATATTAAAAATATTTTTTTAACATTTTATCATACTATATTACATTATTTTTTATTTTAAAATTTTTTAAATATTGTCCTCATTTATTAAAAAAATACATTATTAATTTACCTAATTAAAAATCAATTAGTTGACCAATTTAATCTCTAATCCGGTTTAAAAATATTGTTCCAACCTACACCAAGTGCATACTGCCTTGCATTTAATGCAGATCTCATTTGAGGTAGAAAAATTTCATTACTTGAGTTTTATACCATATTAATTCAGCTTAATTAGCAGTGCCAAGAAACTCTTTGATTGGCATCACATTGCATGCATGCTTGTCTTGAACAACTCCTGAGGCTACTTTCAGGTTTGAACTTTATTTGTCAAGTATCAAACTGTGTGTCCACTACTAAAACTTAATTATAACTTTTGTCCTTATCTGTAAGCATAGGTCCTAAATGGGCTTGCAGCCCATAGACATGCGGCTATAGTAGGCAAAGTGATAGCTGAAGGATGTTTGCTCACTTCAAATGCAAGATTGGAAGCTTTGTATTGGTCGATATACATATGAGTTCTCTTTTAAAATCTATTTCTTTAGTCAAATGATGTACTCATTCTGTTCTAGATGCATGACTGGTATAGTTACTTACGATCTCATTGCCTATAACAAGAATTTTATAGATGACATAACCACAATCAGTTGGTAATTAAAAAAAAAAAATTCTTTGATACTTATATATTGTTGTTAACAATTTGACAATTTTTGCAAACCCTTTAACAATCAACCCTTAAATACTTACTTTAATAATGCAGCAGTGAGATATGAAAACTCTACTTTGATTAACTAAAGTGCCATTGATTAGCGTCAATCATACTGAAAGAGAATTGTAAAGGACTATAATAGAAAATTCACTTCTTTAGAAACATCTTTAACCAGAGCAAAACTTCACGCTTTATAATCTTATCCTTTATGCTTACCTTCCAGCCAAAAAAAACAAAAAAACAAAACAGGTGACATATCCATTGTACATTTTTACACTAAGAAAATACTAATAATAATATGATATAATGACGTACATATCAAGTTCTTGAAAAGGTATCATTACTAGACAAATCAAAGGGACTCCAATTACCAAACAATAGGTTATGATCTTGGGGTTCAGGTGCAATATCTGGTTCTAGTGTCGCTTGTTGAAAGGTATGATGATCATTATCCATCAAATGAGAATTAGACCACAATGTCTCCTCTTCTCCTGGCAAGGGTGGTAACCCATGATGGATGGTATCAAGATGAGTATTTATGCACTGTTGAATCTTATTATCTACTCGATGCTTGTGTGTAGTTGGGTCTACTCCACAATAATACATAAAAAGGTGATGATGATGATGATGATCATTGTCACTTAAAGCAGCTTCAATGGATGAATCAGGCATTGTAGTAGTAAGAAGGCATCCAGCAGCAAGACTTAGACTGTTGTTGTTGTTCTCCCCATGCAGTTGAGTGCTAGTTGATCCCAAATTTGTGTTCGTAATGCTACTAAAGTCAAGAGATGGATCATAATCACTAGGCAATTCTTGTATTCCGAAACCAGCGGCCGTAGTTGTAGTAGTAGTAGTAGTAGTAATCTTGGAAGAATGATGAGATAGGTGCTGCGGATTCAAGAAATTTGCATAAACAAGTGCAAGATCAATATGTGAACCATCAGATATAAAGGAAGAGCTACAAGACTGATCAATTGATGATGAAATGCCTTTATTAGCCACATCACCCCCATAGGCTAAGCTTCTTGATTGAGCAAAATGATCACTAGTGGACTGTAGCCTTAAGGATTTCCCTCTTCTGTTCTTCCGGCAACCACCACCGACTGGGACGTTCCTTAGGGATCCTCCTTTAGTCCAATACCTTCTACAACCTTTGCAGAAGTAACGTGGTTGTGTTAGGCTGTAGTTGTTGTAGTAACAAAATTTAGTATTTGAAGAACCACAACGAGGACAACTTGGTGATATCTCAACATTAGGCTTCCATCCTCGTTCCATCCTAAGATTTACTTCAAAAATTCATATAAATTCCTTATAATGATCAGCCCACTCACTTTGTTGGATAGTTTTGGGAGAGGGAAAGATGAGTATGTTAGTACTGTAGAGAGCATTCAAGAAATGTATGTGAATTTTGAGTACATAATGGAACAATGTTTGGTCCAAGTTTGTTAAAAGAGGCACATGGGAGTGGTAGGATCTTGGAAATGTGTATGCAACCGGGCGCATGAGTGTATATAGGGCAAGTCTAGGTTCCGGTGCCGTTAAGGACGACAGGTGATAGGTAACAGCTCCGGAGGCTAATACATGGTGTCGGTGTTTGCCGCACTTGGCGCCATGGGACTGAGGGGAATGAAGGTAGCTGAGAAGCAATGGCCTCGAGAGGCTAATGAAGGTTTCTTATAAGAGCAGACAGCATCCATTAAATAACGTTTAATATGGTCCACATGACATCCCAAATGTTTCGCAATGCTCAAATGGTATAAAAGGTTTAATGCCATCTATCAAATACGAACCTCCCCTTTCAAATTGGGATTCAGATTTTATACGTGCAGAATATTAGTGTTAGTTCCTGATGGAATCATTTGTTGTTGGGTTAATGGTTTCTTTTGGTTTATAGAGGATAACGTGTCGAAAAAGTATTATAGACTACATAACAAAGAAGCTTCTTTTCATACACTTTACCGCTAAAATTATGTATGTAAGTAGTTTAGTATTATAATATTTATATCATAATATGAAGGTGAATTTCAAATGTTCATATGATAAAATCTATTTTATAATGACATTTAAATTACATATGAAATTTATTAATTATTTGTGATTATGTTATTTAAAATAAAAATTAAATAATTATGCATTAATAAAATTATTTTTTAAATATTTAAAAATTATATTAATTACTGCATCACAAGACAATACCCTCTGTATCACTTGCTTAAAATGACTGAAGGAAAAACATATCACATGCAAGGGGCACGTGCACAGAGGTGTTTCTTAAAGGAGGAATGTCTCTTCAGTCCATAGTTAATAGTTTTTAGTAAGCTGAAAAGGATCTCTCGGATCATGGGCTTCTTGGATCATGGGACCTTGCTGACTCCACAATCACAAATATATCAGTTGGAAATCCAAGAATGATAACCAGCTAATCACTTATGAAGCAAACCCAATTGCATTAGTTTAAAGAAAGATCTTACAGGCTAATAATATCACCACCCTCAAGAGTCGGGAGAAATTCTCATTTGTAACTGAACCTACTAAAAAAATGCAGCTGACTGTTCTCAGTTTTGACCATTTTTCTTTCATGCAATCAGATGGTGCATGGACAGCAAGAACAGTTGACAGAATAGGAAATAGGAACGTGGTTGTTTTACTACTACGCATTACAGTTTGAACTTAATAGTACAGGTGAATTCTGCAAATTGAATATAGCTTGTTCACCGCAAAATTGATGGGTATTGGTTGAGAAGAGAACCAATAGTTAGTAATCTAGAAAATGCTAATCAGAATAATATATAGAGGAAATTCAACGAATGCAAAATTTCAGTGGGGACTAGCTGAATGGGTAATTCTTGCAGAGCAGCAATAAGGGAACCATATGACTCTCAAATCAGGCATAGGCCGTGCTGTGAAGAAATAATAATTGTATACCGCAGAATGTTGCTATTGCTCCCCCAATCTTTCCAGCAAACCACAAGAAGTATGTAAATATCTTACGCTATACAAGTGACTCGCTGTAGCCAGCAAAGCAGCAGCAGCAGCAGCACCAAACCACTATTGCAAAGATAATCTAATCCCATAAAAACTGTCCGATGAGCACAAAAAGTCACTTGGGATATTGTGAATCAATATTGAAAATTGAATTAGTCGGTTGGCAGATTTGACCAATTCATTTCAATTGATTAGTTTTTTTTAATTTTTTAAAAAATATATACATAAATAATACTTAAAAATATATAAAAAAATTAAAAAATATAATATAATAAAATAATAAAAAAATATTTTACTATTTAAATTTTAAATAAAATAGTATGATTTTTAAAAATTTTAAATTTTTCATAAAAAATATAGTTTTATGTTGAATTGTTTTTATTCAATTTTTTTTTTGTTTTAATTGATTTTTTCAATTTTAACTGTTTTATTAGATTTTGAATATTAAATTAAAGCAAACCACTGATTGATTTTCAACTTTATTAATATGATAAATTGATCCAATCAAACTCTAAAAACATTCTTGAGAATCTCACATGGTTACTACCTTTGCCCTTCCATATATAACTAATTAAAATTAAAAGTTGTAAAAGACCTGTAACAACAGAAATGGATGGTGATGGTAAGAATATGTAGCTAAGTAACATGGACAAAGGATGAACGTGAATCAATGTTTTGAAAATCAGGCCAGTCTGTCAAATTAGAAAAATGAAAAATCAAATCAATGAATAGTTTGGTTAAGTTTAATTTAGTTTTTAAATTAATTTTTATATGTTTTAATTTTAATTTTTTAAAATTATTTTTAAAATTTTATTTATTATTTAAATTAATTGAATTGTACAAGTAGACTGATTAAGTCGATCGAATTGAAAAGTAATGAGTTGACTGATTCATTAACTGGTTTGATTTTAAAGATTAATGTTAGCTGGGTACCAGAAGAACCAAGCTAACCAACCATCAATTAGGTTTGGCCCTTGCAAGTTCTAATTTAGCCCAGCTTCTTTGCTATATAGAACCAACCAAATTGATTCGGTAAACCGATACAAAGCTCTATGTCACGTGACACAAAAATGGAAATGTGACAATGAATATAAAAAATATTTTCTAAATATTTAAGAAATATAATAATCAGAGAAATGTGTAAATAAAAAAAAAATAGAGTTTTTTTTTAAAATAATCCTTCAGTTTTTACATACATTCTTGAAAATGTATTTGTGGAAGCAAATATTACAATCAATTAATAATCAAATCATACGTCAATTTTTTTTTTTAAAAAATAATACATTAGGTTGAAGGTATTTGAATATTTTCACTAAAATGAAGGATAAATCTATAAATTAGGTCAAAATTGAAGAGTGAAATAGTAATTTTTCTTAGAAAGTACCTATTTATCACTAAATTTTTATCTCATCATGCTTGTAGTGATAGATTTCTAGAAGTTGTAGAGGTAATTACAGCCTAATAATTTTAAAACTCTTTATAAATATTATTAGTTTATTTAGCTAAATTGTTAAATATAGTTATACCTAATGACTAATAACTAATGTAAATTTGTATTTAATAAAATTATTATTGTTGTTTTGTAAAATGATTAATAAAGAATTACAAAAAAATCTTAAAAATAATAATAAATCAAAAATTTTGGAAAATATTTTGCAATAAAATCTTAAGTATTTCTTCACACATTTATAAATATTACTGTCAAACTTTTGTAAGATATATATTACATTTTATTGATTATAATTAAATTATTTTGCCATATAAGAGTACAATTTTTTTTTAATCAAAAGTAAATTGGATTAATTAGGAAAACCAAGAGCACATTGAGTTTTGTTATTCCTTCGGAGGGCCAATTACTCAAGTAAAATAAAGACTCTCTCTTCTTAAATCTTTAACAAGCCAAACAACAAGCTTGATTTTTTCCTTGGGACGGAATCTAATAAAATCATTTTGCAAATCAAGAAGTCTCTCCCTTACTTGATAAAAATCTCCCCAAACCTCTCACTTAACAAAAGTTAGAGGGTGATTGCAAATATTAACTAAGTATAAATTACAACAAAATAAACCAAAGTTAAAGAGATTAATATCTTCAGCTAATTTCAGACTCGGGACAATGCCTCAACGTTAGCATGGTCTTTAGAGTAGACTACGGTACACATTAGTCCATCAATAATATGCTTTTGCTAATTAATGATGATCACTGTCACAATAACATTGCTTTTGTTCGGATCAAAATCAGGATAAGCCAATACATAGAATTTTATCCTTACACCAGCTGGATAGGCTCTTGCCATCGGAGAATCAGTGATATGTAAATATGATCCAGGAGGATCCTGAACCATGGAACTATATTCATTATGTTAGCCCTTGTACACTAAGAAGGGTGTTGAATTGGTGGGAGATTAAAAAATTTTGGAGAAAAGGTTAGGTGTTAACAGAATTGAGAAGAAGTAGAAGCAATAAAAACAAAATATTTATAGTGGTTTGGGTGTTAACAAACCCTATGTCCACTCCCCAATTTTTCACAATTGGGTATTTCACTCAACTAGAATTAATGTTTCTAAGCTCACACCTAACTTATACAATTTGTGTTTTATAGCTCACACACAACCATTACATTTTGTGTTTCTAGTCTCACACAAAACCTCACTCAAGTGTTTTGGATAGACTCACACTTCAACCTTTATAAGAGTTTTGAAGTTTAGGCTAACTCTCAAACTAATTATAAGGCTGTTTAATGTTAACACAAAAAAATCAAAAATTCACAAAAAATAAGAAGTTATGAAACAAATTTTCAAGAGTTTGGTTCTAATAAATGAAATTCTCTTGCATTTACATCTATTTGGTGGAGTATTTATAGGCAACATTCACCAAAGAGACGTAACTAACAAACTATGTCTAAATCTCTCAGTAAGCTAGACAGATTTTACATTAAATGCCTGTCAGATAGAAGTCGCGGTCATGACTGACATTTCGAGATCACGATTTTTCAATTTGCACTAGGAAGTCTGAAATCTCGGCAAAGAACTCTATTTTGTGTCTAACGGTTAGTCCATGTGTCAATGTGCCATCGACGCTCCAAGAAATATAGTCATTGTGTTCATTTGTTCAACCAAAAATCACGGTCGCGATTAATGTCCTTTTTAGGCGACTGAGACCACTAATTCCTCTATTTGGTGAGGAGAACATACTTTCTTTATTTGTGGTAGCAACAAGTGCTTTGCTCTCGCTAATTTTGATATTCAAACGGTTGCTTTAGACATTTGGTGTGTTGTGGTTGCAGACTTGGTTCCCTCCTTGCAACTATGAAATTTGCAGTTCCAACATAGGATGCGAACACCACCGCGAATTTCTCTGTGTGACAGTTAAGTTTCCCTTGGCTAGATCACAACTGCGATTTCCTTTACGAATTATTCTGTCCTAACTTCATCCATCCTTGTAGCAAGGTCGCGATAACGAATTACAGGTTCTTGACCACAAATTTGAATGTCTTCTTCAAAGTTAGAGATTTAGTTTTCCATTAAACTTCCAATGAAGAACTAACTTATATATTGCAAAAATAACACTTGAACAAAACATTAGTACCTATCAATATTTATTGTCAAGATCAAAAGAGGCCTTTGACTTAGGTTTGACTAACCTAGTCCAACACATTAGCTAGAGAGCTTGCTAATTGAGTAGTTTTAAGAAGATTAAAATATTTGTGAAAGAAAAAAATGGACTCATTTCTAGCTCTCCAAATAGCCTAAAGCATAAAACTAATGTTGATTAAAGTCTTATCCCCCATCATCCTTTTTTGGGTCCTAATAACCTTGTCTCATCATTTAGCAAAATTAGGAGTGCCATGCAAATTAGTTGTATAGGATAAAGAGGAAACAAACTAAGCTCTACTAACTGTAGGGCAGCTTAGAAACACATGCGAAGTAATTTTTGGCTCTAGCCTACACAAAGCACAAGTATTGTTAATCTCTAGACCTCTATTAACTAACATTTGGCTAATCGATAGCCTATTTCTAGCAGCTCTCTAAAGAAAAGTTTTGATTTTTAAAGGGATCTACAAGCTCCAAATTGAAAATCATATGCTTATTTAATAGAAAATTTGCCATGTTTATATCCAATTGTCAACCAAGTTAGGGTTCCAAATAGGCATACAATTTATAACATGCATTTCTAAAGTTGTGATGTTTTGACTAACATGATCAGTATCCCAATTCTCATACTTAATGAGGTCATAAGCACTTAAAGTCCTGTAGGTGTCAATTGGAGATCAATATAACTTAAATTTAGACAAATTAAGAATCCAAAGACTATCCTAAACAAAGGTATTTAGTGCGTTGTTAATTTATTTCCTAACACCCAATTTTAATACTTTCCTAGACTCAAGCAAACTTCTCTAGCCCGAGGAGGGATTGCTTCCTTTTTTAGCATCCCAAAAATTTGAGAATAGAAAGTAGATTACTTTTAACAGCCTTGGCCATAAGGATTTTGGTTTTGAAACTAGTTTCTAAGCAAATTTAGCTAGAAGGGCAAGGTTTAAGGAAAGAAACCCCTAAACGCCATACCACTTAATCTTTTAGGCTTGGTTAACACTACCCAACTATTTGGAGAAAAGCTCCTAGAATCCATGTTTTGAGATTTCCAAAATCTAGCCATAATAAAGTCCAATTACTTAGAAAGTGATTTTGGGAGAAGAAAGCATAACACAGTAAAAGAAGGAATAGTGGAAAGAATAGACTTGATAATATCTCTATACCACTATAAGAAATAAGTTTCCTTTGCCAAGATCCAATTCCCCCCAATAGCTTCTCCTTAATTTATAGGAATTCTCCCTTCTACTTCTCCTGCAAAGGGCTGGGATCCTCAAATATTTAGCTCCCATTCCCACTTGCTTAACCTACAGGACATTTTGGATCTTCTATCTTAAAACCTGGTTAACAAATTTACCAAATAAAATCCCATACTTGTGAATATTAAATATTTCACCTGAAGCTAGTTGAAAATTAGTGAGAATAAGCTTAACGTTAGAAATTCTTCTTGTCAACTCTTAAAAAGAGGATGGTATCATCTGTAAACAGAAGATGGGAAATGGTAGGACTCTTTTGCATATCTAAACTTCTATTAGTCCCAAACTAAGGAATTCCTTCTGCAAGTAGTAAGAATTCATTTGTAACCAAAAGGAATAAGTAAGGGGATAGGAAGTCTTTTTATCTAAGTCCTCTATGAGGGAAAGAAAGGTTTAGTAAATGAACCATCGATGATGATCAAGGACATTGTGGTAATGCATTGCATAATAATCTGTATAAAAGCCTTATGGAAACCCATCCTCTTCATAATGAGTTCCAAAAACTTTTAGTTGACCCTATTGTAGTCCTTTGAAATGTCGAATTTGAGTATTATTTTCCATTCGTAGTTGAGAAAGATTTTTTTAGGCCATATAAGAACTCATGAACAATGAGGATATTTTCTTGAATCTTTTAACCAGGAATCAAAGCTTATCAAAGGTGGTAAATAAGAGTATTAAGTGGAGGTTTGAGCTTATTTACAAGAATTTTAGCTATGATTTTATATATTGCATTATAAAGGCTAATTGATTTGTACTGCTTTAGCTGTAATTTGTTCTATTTCATTCACTATTTTAATACTATAAATATGTTCGATAGGGATGCATACTTTGGGAACCAACACAATATAAGTTTGATTAAAGGCCTTCAATAAAAATTTAATGGAGAAGAACTGTTTCATAGCTTCACAAAGATTAGTTCTAATGTCTGTCCAAAATTTCTAATAGAAAAATGGATGGGAAACCATCTGGCCTTAAAGCTTTACGCTTCCTAAATTAAAAATAATAGGTCTAATCTTTTCCTTGGTAACTTCTTGAAGCAAACTTTCGTTCATTTCTACAGTCATATTAAAGAGTATGCAATCTAGGATTTCTTTATGATTAGCATATTCTTCATGGCTAAAAACCTTAGCAAAATAATTTATTACCTCCTCTTCTATCTCCACTTGATTGAATAACTAAGCCCCCTTAGTCCTAAAGGAAAGAATTTGATTGCTTTTTCTCCTTTGTATTATACTACCATGAAAAAAAGAGTGCTCTTGTCCCCTTCTCTTAACCATTGAATCTTAGATCTTTATGTCCAATAATTTTCTTCCAAAGACCATTGGTGGTTAAGTTGTCTCAATAAGGTTTGCTTCACCTCTTTGTCAAAGTTACCTTTAACATATAGTTCATCAACCTTGGCCTTTAGATTTTCCATCTTACTTTTGAAATCGCCCACCTCCTTTTTATGCCACTCCCTTAGTGAATTACTACTTTCAATCAACTTATGATTAAGATCAAATTGCCTAAATCCCTTACTATTCTTCCCCAAGCCTTCTTGACCATTGATAATAGGCATCATCCCTAACCTTTTAACTTCAAATTTAAACCTTTTCTTTCCTCTCCATTTTGAACTATTAATGTGCAATATTAAGGGCTTATGGTCAGATCCTAGTAATTGTCCATGCAATAGGTGAGCTTAAGGAAATACCAACCTTCATTGTAGATTTGCATATTCCCTATCTAACCTTTGCATAATACACTTATCCCCATTCTTTTTATTAGTCCAAGTGAATCTCGAACCATGACTTTGAATCTCTATTAGCTCAAATTCTCTGACTTAACTCCTCAAAGGATTTATCTGATTTTGAGATAGGGATGGCCCTCTCCATTTATCGTTTTCACTGCTTATAACATTAAAGTCACCTATAATTAACCATGGATCTTCCCCCATTAGTTTCAATGATCGTACCTATTCCAATACCTCAAATATGGCTTCTCTTTTTAGATCCCCAAAGATGAAAGTGATGAACCAACTGTGTAGCCCTTTTTAACTACACTAAACATGGATTTAGTTTTAAGACTACTCTTTGATATCCATTTGGATCACATTCTTCTACCATAAAATTAAACCACTTGATAAGTCTAAAGGATTATCATACACTGTTTTATCAAACTTAAACATAGATTTTTGTTTTTTTAAATAATCTTTTTTTTTTTTTTGTTTCTACCAAAAACACCAAATCAAGACAAGTAGTTGGAACCAAGCCCTAAGATGACAAACTATCAAGGTCCATCCTAATCTCTAACAATTCTAGCTTAATGTTGTCATGGTTTTAGGGTGGATTTGGGCGAGCCACATGTTCCATCAACTTAAGTAGTTTTCCCATGCTCTTTGAAACCATCCTTTATTGCAAGTTCCTCAATTCCGAGCACCTTGGATTCTCTACCTAGTTGCTTAAGTCTATTATTTTGAAAACTCTGACTTACACTAGCTCTTTATTTTTGCCACTCGAATCTTTAAGGTTGTTATCTACATTCACCAACTCATCTATCTTCACTTTCTCTCTTGAACAACACTAAAGAAGATTAATCACTCCTTCCATCAAAAGGCTTGGCCTGTTTATTCTTTTAAAAACTTAGGTCTACTTAACATTGAGGTCCAATCCCTTTGAGGTAATTTTTCCATCTCTTATAGCAACGACTAATTGCATAGACCCAATATCACTATTTTGAACTGCTGGATTAGTTGTTAATTGGGCTACCTAAGTTTCAAGAATCTAACTTTTCTAAAAGGTAGCATCTTAGGTCTTTTTGTAGTTGCGGTGGGCCTAAAAAAATGGCCTTCTGAGCTTGGTTTCCTAATAGAACATTACGAAAGGGTGGTATAGTAATTCTCACCAGTTTTATAGTTAGCATAGTCCGTCGCCATTTCTCCACTTCTAATACTTATGTTATTCTCGAGCTTCCCTTACTAGATCTGAATATCTAAACCCCAAGTCTTTCAAAAACTCTAATACTGGGAAACTCAATGATCTCCTTGCAAATCCCTTAATCCTTTCTTCATTGTTCAAGATGCACATTTCTCTTATTCCACCACAACATTTTCATTTGTATATACATGGAATTTGGATCTTGGTTTCTTAATTAAAGCTAGATTAATCGAGCTCCCAAGCCAAAGCCCATACTTAAGATTACCAAAAGAAAGAGCTTTCTAATGCTTGTGTTTATCTTAATGCAGGCACCATTTTTTCTTCCACATTAGAAATAGAATTTTAGTAGTTTCTCATATTGGAATGGAATCCAATCACTTATTCTATAACCATGACTAGTTCACTCCTCATACTGGATATATCATTTTAGAACCCCATTAGCAAAGGATTATAAATGTTCATCCAGACTTTAATCTTCATTGATAAACATAGTCCAATTATAGGTTTAACTTCCTCCATTGGTATAAAACCATTAAACAACCTACTAATTTGGACATCATTCTTATGATTAATTTGATTTAGGAGGAAGATTATGTATTTCAACCCAAAAAGAGGCCTTTAAGAAATCCAATTGCTTTATTAAAAAGATCAACCAACCATTTTTCAAAGATTGAAAGCGATTTGATAAGAGTTGCAAGTAAAAAAAGATTATCAAAAAGAGATAAAACAATGACTATAGTGAGCACTTGAATACAATGAGCTCAAACATTGCAAATAATAGTTATTAGCATAGTGAGAATTTTATTAGTGTATATATATATATATATATGGTTGTTTTAAAATATCCAAATTTTTGCACCCATTTGCAGTTTTAACTTTTTTCTATGTTTTATATTCATTTTTAAAAATGCAATGCACCTGGATTATTAGATAATTTCTCAATAACATGTAAAAAAGTTGTTTTCCATATCCAATGGACAAAGTAGACTTGCACCATTTAAGCTGCCAATTATGGCCAGTTGTATTCCATATCCAATGGACAAAGTAGACTTACACCATTTAAGCTGCTAATTATGGCCATTCATATGTGCATCAACAAGTTGATGTTGGAAATTAATCATCCCACCATTATGAAGTGTTTGCCAGTTGTTATAAATTAACTATATTCATATTAAGCCAAAATAAAATCGAATTAAAAATCAAATAAAACTGATATATATATAGCCTTGTACAACAAGAAGAGGGAATTGAACTGGTGACTAATTAAAAATTGAAAAGTGAAGAAATAAGGAGGGGAAGAAGAGAACATGTAAAATTTATTGTGTTTTGGATATAACAAACCCTGGTCAATTCCCCAACCTTAATTAGGATTTTCACTATAGCTATCTTTATACAATGGAGTTTTTCAAGCTCACTCTCAACTTGATGTTTTGGCTTACACCTAACCTTACAAGTGTTTTTTCAAGATTTACACTCAAATTCTTTATAAGTACTTTCATAAGGCTCACACTCAAATTTTACAAGGGTTTTCTAGAGCTCACTCTGAAACTCAATAAGTGTTTTATGTCTAGCACTAAACACTTTGAGTCATCAAAGCTTTACAACTAACTTAAAAGAATACTAAATGATGCTTAAGGTTTTAAGAAATGAAATGCAAAAGTTTGGCCATAGATAAAGTTAGTTGTCCTTGCATTAAAGCCCTTTAGAGGGGTATTTATAGCCTTCACCCTATAAACAGTCGTTATAAAAGTGTTGTGATTACATCCATCTCTAATAGCTAGAAAATTTGCATTAAATGCACTGTTAAATCTAAATCGCTATCTTTAAGCCTTAATCATGATTATGAAATCCATTTTGCAGTCAAGATAGGAAAATCGCAATCCCTATCTGTAAGTGTAGTCTAACAACTAATGCCACATGTCACTTTATCATAAGTCATTCAACTATCCATTAGAGTCATTTCCACCTAATCAAATATCATGATCACGATTTGTCTTTTGCAATTATAGATCGCAATTGTGATCGTAATCATGATACAACCTTTCTCTTTGGCTTAAAATGTGTCTTGGTTGCGATCCTCGAGTCTTGATTGTGATTTCCTTGTCTTGATTTCTAATTTCTTGGGAGTGTTTTTCAAGTCTCATTTCTTGACTTAGTAGATTTTCTAAGTTTTTGAGTCTAAGCACTTTTCTAACATAATTTTTTGTAAAAATACACTTAATTTGAAAATATTAGTACTATCCAATTTGATTTGTCAAAATCCAAATAGAGAATGACTAAATTGAATGCCTAACTTAGGACAATAGTCTCTCTCTTTTTTTAAAAAAAAAAATTATTTTAACAATTAAATTGAATTGAAAAGAGAAAAATAATATAAATTCAAACATTTCCTTAAACACTCCCTTAAGTAATGCTTATAGTTCTTTTCTCTTCTTTCCTATTCCTTATCACTTTTAATTAATTATTAATTTTTCTATTGTTAAATTTCTGCTCTCTTTATCATGATAAAAATTATCCCTTAAAATTAATTATTGATTTTTCTATTGTTAAATTTTTGCTCTCTTTATCACGATAAAAAAAAGGAGAGAATTATATATTGGCAATGGGAAGTAAAAGAGAAGATAAAAAGATTGAACTAATAATCAATAAAAATAAAATACACAAAATATAATCAAGTAGAATTTAAATGTAAATAACAATTGTATTCATTAAGAAAGATATGCAAATATGTGATCTTATATCAAAGTTCCAAATGAATAAATTCAAAACTACAAAAGTTTTAAACTATCAATTGTTAGAGACAATGAATTCAAAGATAAAGCTCTATAATACCAATTTTGAATGACAAATTTTAAAGTACAAAATAAGACTAAAATATTCTTGAATGTTAAAAAATGCAATGAAATGATTATTAAAAATACTTTTCCTCCTTTTTTAAAAAATTATGTTCCCCCTAAACGAAAGTGTTTATGGCATATTCTTTAAAAATAACCCTAATACTAGCATAACTTTGGGGTCACAAAGAATATGAGATACCAATTAAATGAGAAAATTAGTCAAATAATGAAGAACTAAAAATTGTAAAAAATAATTAAAAAACTTTCAATCAAACACATATTTAAATAAATAACCAATTTGCATATGCAAAGACAATATATCAAACAATAAAATGCATAACAACTTTCCCTAAACATATGCATATATCTCAAGTTCAAAGCATAGGAGGTAAGAGATACATTACAAGTTTAGTATCAATTATCGATAACTTGGAACCAATTAACCATTTGAAGTTTTATCTTTTCTTTATTAGTAATCTCCATTCACCTTTAGATTTTTTTTGTGATGAGAATTTGTTAAAGGTATCCCCATCTATAATATCAAACATTTTACTTTAGTACCCAAGCATACTTAGGTCCTTAGGAATTAATTTTAAAAGGATCATCAATTTTAAATGAGCCTTTCTTATATAACAAAATACATTTATATGTCCATATTTCACATAATAGTGGCATTGAAGCCTACACTTATGAATCTTTTTCTTCTTTGGCACACTTGTATGGAAATGACATTTTATCACAATATTTTCATATGAAGGTATGCATGGACATGAATGATCTTGAGATTGTGGGTGCTTGTAAGCATGCCTCTTATGATATATGAATGCATGATTGACTCTTGAGGGCTTAGCTATTGAGTCTTGTGAACTTTTCATGCTCATTTTTAGGAGTGAACGGTTCTACCTCTATACTAGAGGTTTGAACAGTAGAGGGCTTAACAAAAATTAGAGGGGAAGATGCAGAGGTTGATGTACCTTTACAGTCAAGGCCATGTTTCACAAGAGTCAGTCTTTAAGATACAATAAGTATATTTAAAATTTTTTTCTCTTTCTGAAATTTTGAGATAGAGTTTCTTAATTCCTCTGCCTCTACTTTCAAATAGTGATTCTATAATATTCCTAATTGAGGTGCCAGCTTGAGGTGCTTAGGGTGAGTAATGGTGTTAACTTAAGGTGCTTAGAGATTAGCTTAGAAATCTCACATCAATAGTTAATAAGAAATATTAGCAACATATATAGGTTTAAGCCTAAATACTATATAAACCTAGATTAACTATGTTAGGTCACGTAATTTAACTGTTATTCACAATTTGAGCTCAATCTATTAAAATTGGTATCAAAGTTATTCTAAGTTAGAACTTTGAACAAAACTAGTAGGCTTATAAGGAGAGGGCTACCAGGGCTACATCCTAACTAAGCATAGTTAGTAGCCTAGTGGCATGAGCCCAATTATTTCCAAGGAGGGGAGATTATAACATTCTCAATCTTAGTGTCAGCTTGAAGCCAAACTACAATAAATAACCTGCGGTAACAGTAGTTTGGTCGTTATTCATTGGTTATATAAGATAGATACGTTCAAGTCGTTACATATTCTCTTTGCATAAATACTTAAATGAGGAGTTTTTTAAAGATATATCATCCAAAGTACTTTTAAGATTAGCATTTGATGCTTCAAACTCAAAACAAACTTGTCGATATTTTTAAAATTCCCCTCAAGTTTGAGCATTTTTCTTTGTAAAATTTCATTTTGAAAAAATATTTTCCACACTTTAATGCCATGGCTTCCATAAGCTTATCATCATCCACATCATCATCATCATTAGCATAACTATTATCATCATCATCATTATTATAAGGATGAGAAGTAGAACATACCTCATTGGAGTTGTCCTTCAAGGCCATGAAGCATAGGTTGGCACAATCTTCTTCACTTAAAGAGCTATCGACACATATTACCTTGAACCCTTTTTTCTTCTCTTTGTCATACTCCTTTTTCTTCTTTTTTTGCTCATTATCCATATTTAAAGGCATCTCATGGGTGAAAAGTTTACCAATAAGGACATTGGTAAAGATCTTACTAGTGTCTTTATTTGCTTCCTCTATAATGGTCACCCTAACTCTATATTGCTTCATGGGGAGAGCTTTTGAGGATCTTGTGATTGATATCCATCAATTATATATGCCTCCCAAGCTTCCTCATGTTACTGATAATACAAGTCTATTTACGATTTCAATAACACTTTCATTTAGCTCCATTTTGAAAAGCTCATATTCAATTACTGGCAATTATATCTTCTTCTTCTTCTTCTTCTTTTACTTGTTTGGTTCCTTCATGGTAGTTTTTCAAAGTTTTCGAAATGTTATGAGCATTTGGACAATATTACCCCTACCACACTTTTTTCTTGATAGAGAGCTTAGAAGGATTGTCATAACTTTCTTTTTTTTTTTTCATTATTCTTTTCTTAGTATCACCACCTCTACTCCTTCAACCATCTTTGTTGGAGGCATCCACTTTCTAAGTACACAATTCCATACATTGACAAAATCACTATCAAGATAGATCTCTATCTTATACCTTCAAGTAGCATAATTAGTGCCATCAAAAAGTGAGGATTAATCCCTTTATTAGCCATGTTGATCTTTTCTCATGCAATTAAGCTTGTAATATGAGACTAGGTTTCACTACTAATTATTGGCTCTTATGCACTAAGAAAGGGGTTGAAGTGGTGAATAATTAAAAATTCAAAATTGAAAAGTTAAGGAGGTGAAGAAAAGAATACGCAAAATTTATAACAATTCGGGTATAAAAAAACCTACTCCGCACCCCAACCTCGATTAGGTTTTTCACTATAACTATCTTTATACATGAAAATTTTCAAGTTCACTCCCAACTTAGTGTTTTGGCTCATACTTAACCCTTACAAGTATTTTTTCCAAGATTCACACTTAAACTCTTCACAAATGGTTTCACAAGAGTCACACTCAAACCTTTACAAGAGGTTTCTATGACTCACCCTCAAATCCAATAAGTGTTTTATGACTAACACTCAACCCTTTGAGCTATCAAAGCTCTACAGCTAACTCAAAAAGAATAATGAATGATGTTTAAGGCTTTCATAAATGAAATGCAAAGGCTTGGCCATAAATGAAGTTAGTTCCCCATACACTAAAACCCTTTATAGGGGTATTTATAACCTTTACTTTCCAAATATCTATTACAAAAATGTTGTAGTCATACCCATATCTAACATCTAGAAAATCTATGTTAAATGCATCATCAGACTCAAATTGTGATTGCTAAGCCTTAAGCACGAAAATTCATTTTGCGGTCACAATAAGGAAATCATGGTTGTTATTTGCAAATTTGTCTAAAGGCTAGTCATCTCCCCCTAATTGAATATCATAATCGTGACTCCCTAATAAAGGTCGCAATTTGCCTTTCACAATTACAAATCGTGATTGCAATCTTAATCGCAATACAACCTACCTCTTTGGCTTAAAATGTATTTTAACTTAAAAAGCACTTAATTAAAAATATTAGCACTATTCAATTTGATTAGCGAGATCAAAATAGAAAATGTCTAAATTGGATACCTAATATATATATATATATATGATATTTCCTACAATCCGTCCGATTTAATTCGACTCTAGTATTTTTCAATATCTAGACTCAACAACTACTCAACTACTATTAACATGTCAGTTTCTGTCATGAGGGTTTCTTGGACAAGAAGCAAGTAATAAATGCCCTTTTCCTATTGCGTCTTTAGATAGAGAGACTACACAATTCTCATGCAACATATTTTAAAGTTTAGAGGGAAGACAAACTTCATGGCAATTACCCGGTTGGCGAATTAAAAAATAAAATAATTCCACAGGTGGCTTTCACAACTAGAATGCTCCTAATGGTAATAGAATTCAAAGATAAGAGAGACAGAGAGAGATTCAAATCACCTTATCCTATAAAAAGTCGATGAAAAAAAAATTTTTTATTTTTATTTTTATTTTTTTTTTAGGGAAGAGTAGAGTGAGCTTGGTAAAGGAAGATAAGTCAGGCCTTCAGTAGTTCCAATCCGTTGAGCCGTCAAAAACAAAAAAGAAAAACAAGTAGAACACCTTATTGACGGGAAAAGAAGTGTGATCTGAAGTTAACAACCTTCAAAATTCAGTCTGCTTTTCATTGGAACGCATTATTGCAGAGTACACAAGGGATTGATTACCAGCTTTGCAGTTAATCATTTTCGGTTTACATGTGCCTCAGGCTTCAAGAAAGCAGAAATATCTGAAAACTCCATTGTTACCCTCGCAAGAAAGCTTTCAGTTGATCATTTAAAAAACTTCAATTGAACTAAGCACTCTTATCTATTTTGCCTCATCTCTGAAAACTCGAATTCAATAACACATATCTCCTTTTTCCTTTTATCTTTCATTACCAGTTAAATAATTAAATCTAGTACTAGCACTAGTTGCCTCATTAGCAATTCATATCTCAATAAATTGCCTTCGCATTATCTTTTTGTCCAGGACAATTTTCATTTTCTATATATGATATTTATTCATGAGCAAAACACAGAGAGAGAGAGAGAGAGTGTTAAATTTCATTTCTATAGGATGGTTGACACAGAGACCTCTAGAATAGCCTTCTTCATCTTCTTGCAACTGAAGTTATTCCACTAACATTTCACGAACATACAACAACCAAAACGAAGCTCAAGCAAAATGACGGGGACTTCAAGGGAAAAATTGTCAGTCTTGAAAGAAACAAAAATTTTAGTAGCGTACATTGTAATTGTGCAGCAACTCAACCACTGCAGAAACAACTCCCTTTCCCTCCAAAGCAATGTCGAAGGTTGGATCCTCAATCTTCCTCCTCAGAAGCTTGTCAAGTTCTGCCCGCAATTTCTGCAAAACACCATTAGCAAAACCAAGTTTTACCATCTTCTATGTGCATCTATATGATTCAAAAATCTCAGATTAGGAAGAGAAATAAGAAGGAAAAGATGCAAACAGCAGCTAGAAGAAAAACCAGGCATTACCCATATCAACTCCAACACACTCTTTTGGTGCAGAGAAATGAAGGTAACCTCAAAGCATCTCAATGCCTTCCCCATTTTTGCTACAAATGAGATTACCACCAAACAGAAGCAGAGCATAATCTGATATATTTGTTGAGTCTCGGATATAAATGCCAGTTGTTTTCACCTTTTCACTGTAAACCATGTACAGCAGAGGGAAGAGATGAACCCCAGCATTTACAGATGCAGGATGGATGTCAACTTTCCCAACTTCTTTGGTGTAGAGTGCTGTGCGCTTTCCTCTTCTTTTGCACTGAACAACATTTGGGTACAGACCAGCACAAAGGATTGCCGACACCATCTCTAAGTCATGGCTGTATTGATTGTAAGCCTACATGAAACACACAAATCCAAAAATATATATATTAGCCAGCAATTTTCTTAGCTCAGATAGACACATCAAATAAGCAATCATTCTACAGTCAGAAGAAAATATGGTGGAGATACAGCAAACTAGAAAAATCAAATCAATATCCATACCATGACATCACAAGAATCCCCATTTTGAAAACCAAAAATTGGAATCTAGGATTTTAAACTAGCACCCCTGGATTTGTCCACAAAACCAATGTCTGATAGTAGGTTCAAAAACTGCTCTCTCATATCCTCCATCATCTGCAACGTTATTGAGGATAAAAAGTTCTCCCAACAAAACGCCCTTTCATTTCGATTACTTTTTTGCATCCTTATATCCTTCGAAAGCTTTAACCAATGCAATGTGGTCACTACATTAAAGAACATCCATATTCTTTCAGTAATAAAACAAATGCATATCACAACAAAGTCCTGGAATGTTTCAGCATGCAGCACGATGGGAAAAGTTAGCAACAAAACCTGCAAGAATCACCAGCGAAGGATCTTTTTGCAACATCAGCTACATTTTTCCTATCTATTGGAAGAACAAACAGATCATGATGAGCAAGAGCAGCTGCAATTGTTAAAGCAGGATTGAGGCATTGAAAGACAGCCCATCAGAAGCATCTTTCCAATATTTGGGTCCAGGGGTAGAGTACATAAATAGCGACCTGTTAGAATTAGCAATTTAGGCCACAGGAAATATCTCAAAGCCAAATATACATACGAGAGAGAGAGAGAGAGAGATAGAGAGTCAAATACTACATACCGAGTGGAGTAAGCTCCTCATTGTCATCAAAAGTCCCAATGGTTTTAAGCAGTTCGATTGCATTATGAATAGCAAGCGGATCTGGTGGCTGAAGTGCCTTTGCCAAAAATGATCCAACTGCTCCAAGCTGCAAACTTTTGATGTGCAGGCATACTTCTTGCAAAGGTGTTCGGAGAATTTCAGGTAACGGATATTGAAGCATAGCGTCATGGATAATTTTCGGATACAATCTATAGCAAACTCCAGGTTGCACACGGCCAGCACGACCTCGTCTCTAAAATTGCAACATATTGAAAAATAAATAAAATTTGAGGGTCAGACAGATGAATTTAACAGCATTATTTAAAATAAGATAGGAGAGAACATTCAGTCCCCCATAATGTTTTCATGCTCATACCGAATACCTGATGTGCTGAAGCCTTTGAAATCCATGATGGTAATAGACAAGGCAGCTTGTTTACCGCATCATAACTGGTTTCCTTTGCCTTTACACACTGTACAACATACACAACATCATCTATAGTGATACTGCTCTCTGCAATATTTGTTGCAAGAACAACTTTTCTGTCAAAAATAAACAAATAAAAAAAATAAAAAGTGGATTCAATTAAGATTGAGAAAGAAAATATGAAGTGTTTCTCACAAGTGAAACTGCCACTGTGTTGATAATAATCCATTAAACATTTGTGCACCACTTGTCAGTGGGAAGACGGTCAAATATTTCACGTTGATTAATGGTAGGCATTGACCTGTGCAAGGGAAGGACTAGAAACTTGCTTTGGTCTCCCAGAAGTTTGTTTCCTTTAATCTCGTCAAGTAGCTTGGAAATCTCATCCCCGCCTGTAAGAAATACTAGGAATTGCACCATTCCCCTTCATGATGACATATATATTCAAAGGCTGCCTCCACCTACAAACAATAATCATATAGAAAATAATTAAAATTAAAAAAAATACTATGACTTAATTTGGTGCAGCAAAAATTAAATTATAGTCCTGAAAGATACTGCAAAAGAAGATACTATTGCAATGTGAATAACATATACAGAACCAAAACACAAAACAAAAATATAAAAGAAAACAGTTAATCACATGTCAGATACACAACATAAACATAGTTGGAAAGAAGGTTTTTTTTTTTATTTTTTTGTTTGATTGAAATGAAGCAAATACATTATCTTTTATTTCTCAAAGTACAAACCAGACCCAAGTCAAGTTGTGAACCCGACCAAGCTTCCAGAGAAAGTCGAGTAGATGTACTGTAATCCTTGTATTCAGAATCAATATCAACGTCCTGCACAAAGCAATAACCCAGTGAGTTTATTAACAGAACTACAGCATAAGTTCCTAAAAAAGCACAAAGAATTCCACTTATTACTCAAAAATTATTCTCCCAAAGCATCTGCTAGTAAATTTAGCAAGAAGAAAGTACAAAATCATCAGAAAACAAATAAGAAAAAAGTTTTCAAATGACAATTGTTATTATGATGTCTATGAACATCTAAACCAATTCGTGAAATATGAATTGAGATTCTGACTGCAATACCTCCAATCCATTACATGGATGCAACAATGATCATATTATAAATGAAGAGCATCTCTTTTCAGCTAGGTAGCATGGAAATGAGATTCAGGAATGGATACGACATGAGAAATAGACACTGAGAAATGGCATTTTGTAAAAGTATACAATACAGAAAAACAAAGAAACATGTAAATATTAAAAATATGGAGGCATAGTTATAAATTTCTAATTTTCATAATAATAAATAATAATTTCACCCAAAATTAAATATTTGTACTGGAGTAAATATATTATAATGGAAATTGTGGAAATTCCGAGAAACAAGAATAATAATAATAAATGAATATTGAAAAAAAAAAAAAGAAAGAAAATTTTAGAAACAAAGTTAGTCTCTTACTCTGTAGTGTCGATGGAATAAAAAAAAGGAAAGGGGGAAAAGGAAACATGGATAAAAAGAAAAAGAAAGGCAGAAAATTGTGATGGAAAAAGAAGAAAAGCAAGGAGAGAAAAGAGAAAGAAGAGCAGACACCCATTTTTCTAGCTGCTAAAGCAGTGGTGATTGGTATTACCAGGCACCAGTTGATTGGAGAAGCCCATTTTCATCTCCACTGCCTCTGTGAAGATGATAACCAGATGCATCGTCGGTAATGCCATCATTGATGGGTGTCAAGATCATTGAGAGTAGACAATTACAGATGCTTAAGGTTTGTGAAAATGCAGCTGTTGTTTTTTAGAACATCGATTTTTTTATTAAAAAAAAAAAAAAAACTGAAACTTGTTTCTTAATTTTCAAAAATTGCAGAAGTGGGCAGGAAAAGTTTTGCTCCCTGCGTCCACAAGTTTCATATGCGTTTCTGTTTTCAGAACATGGAGACATCAGCTTATGGACATTTCCATGCATCATAGCTTTTCAGCAGTTGCACATTGTTGCTTTTCTTTGAGGTATGAACTCATTCAAGTTAAAGAAAAATGTTGTGGAAAAACTAATATTATACACAAACATCTAACAATAATATTGATCTATTAAACACACATCAAGGTGCTTTTGGAAACTGCTTTTAGATCATTTAAGGGTTGGCAAACCATTGTTTTGAAAAACCATGGTATAGCATAAACAAAAAAAAAAATTAATAGTAAAAATAAAAATTAAATCAAACACAGTTGTCAAAAGCACCTCCAAACTCAATGCCACAGGAAGCCTTAATAGCGAGAGTGAGAATGAGAGAGAAAGAGAGAGAGAGCATTGCCTCAAATAATTCAGTTAAAGGATCTTTCTTGGTATCTTGCTCCCTTCTCCTTCTCCTTGAATTCCCATGGAAGTTGTCAGACTCAGATTGGATTCTATAACGAGATTTCTCCAATATGTCTTCTAGAAATAACTCGGTCACAGGGAAAGTCAATCCCTGCAAACATATCAAGACAAATGAATTAAGTGATAATCATGAATAAATATAACTGCTGCATAATCAAAACAACAAACAAGAAAATATATTACAATGCTATGAATTTGAAATGATTAAAATACCGGTATATGAATAATTGGGGCATTTCCAAAATATTTTGAGAACAAGTCAGCATTAATCGTTGCACTCATTAGAATAAGACGTAAATCCATATGCCGAGAAAGAAGGTCACGCAAAATAATTAAAAGAAAGTCTTCATTCATGCCTCTTTCATGAATTTCATCCACTAACAAATGGCTCACACCAGTCAAATCAGGATCCTGAACCTGTAGTTCAACACAGAATTTAAAATATGTAAAGAGCAAAATCTCAGAAGTGTACAAGACTAAATAAGTTCCTGTGGAGGATAGAATGAATAATCAAGAATTTAGAAATATCAAAAGTTAAAACATCCTTGATTTTCTAATTCAAGAAATCTAGGATTTCACTTTCAACATCAAGGCCAATTGCATTTCGCAAGGCAGCCAATCAAAGTTGCACTGTCAAGGTTACACAATAAATCTAAAAAGTAAGCTTAGGAATAACCAATCCTAGACAATTTCCAAGTCCAGGAATATTTTGAGCTAAGCATGGATATAAAAGACCCAGGAAAATGGCATATGTATGAATAACAATAATTACCATCTGTCTAAGTAAAATGCCTGTAGTGCAAAATAGGAGCCGGGTTTGAGCAGAATGCTTTGCCTCCAGGCGAATCTGATAACCAACAGTTTCACCAAGGTTCTCTCCCCTTTCAGAAGATATTCGAGCTGAAACAGTTATAGCAGATATTCGACGGGGTTGTGTACATATTATGTTGCAATCAGCACCACAGAGACGTGTTATCTCCTCTTCCAATATATATTTAGGGAGTTGTGTTGTTTTACCACAACCTGTCTCTCCTGAAATAACTAAAACCTACAATTTTCCAAAACAGATAATGAGAACAAACTAAACATTATTATAGAACATTCATGAAAACAAAAACTTATCCAAACAATTCACTCAACTAAGCCTTACTCCCAAACTTATTCCCTAACAGTTCACTAAAAAGTCTTGATAGTCATGCGTGTGGAAATGAGGGGGCACAGAGAGCAGTATCAAAATCAACATAATATAGTAAGGCTAAGGCTTAGACAAAATCATCCACCATGATGTGAATGCTTTCTGATGCTTTTAAAACACTTTTCTTTTCCCTGTAAATTATATAATTATAAAAATCAATCGTCATACTTAATAATATGAATTTATTAATTATCATTACAAAATAACCTTTTAGTTTCTCAACACATTAATGCACTTATTTAATTGTTTAACTTATTTATAATTTAATTTCTAAGAATTAAGCAATCACAAATATATAAGTAAATAATAATAATAATAATAATAATTATTATTATTAGTATTATTATTTATTAATAGTATCCCTTATATTATTGTAGTTTACCATTTAGTTGTTTGATCCAAATTTATTATACATTGTGAAAATTAAATTACAAATGACATGTTACATCTTTGAGAAAGCAAACTCTGCTTATCAAAATATAAAAATTATAAATAAATCTAATATTATTTACATTTTATCCATCTTTTATATATTTTAAATATTCTCATATTAATCCTTTTCAGTTTATATATTTGTTAAAAAATGGTTCATAAATTATTGTGTGAAGTGCAGGTTAAGAGGCTAGTTTCAAATTGGATGCTAAAGCTTATTTCTATAATGAGAAAAAAGAAATACTATGGGCCTGTCATAATCCATTTTATGCGCCACAGCATCTAGGTACAGTTGTTCAGCACATCAATCAAAAATATCTGTTATCTTCCCCTAAAATTGGTGGTCTTTTTTCTTTATGCCTGACTGAAATTTTATTAAACACTGCAGGGCATGAATTTATCTATCTTTCAAATATAACATCCAACATACAACAAGCATATCACTTTAACAAAATAGGGTAGGAAATCACAACACCCAGAAAATAAGGCACCATGTCAATGCATTGCGATATTCGCCAATGCGTTGTGTTGTACTCATTAAAGCAAAAAATTAAAATAGGTAAAACTCTAACATCAGAAAATAACAAAAACTAATAAATAATCATAATAATAATTGATACCTCAGCGGCACTGTATCAACCGTTCAGCTCGCCAGACTGGATCCCACCAGCGCTGCTCACCACGTCCGCCGCCACCTCTTCCTCCTCCACGTCCTCCTCTTCCGCCACCGCGACCAAGGCCGCTGCTGCCGCTGCCGCGGCCGCCTTGGAAGTTGGGAAGGCGAGACATGGCCACAGTTGAGATATTTGGATGAAAGGGTGAGTGTAGCAGCACGAGACTGTTGCGAAAGAAAGTGAAAGACGAGCGAGCGCCAAATATCAGCGCCACCACATTTATTACTATTTTTATGCAGCTATTTTATAAATCCAATCAAACCCAATAATATACTTTCTCCGACATTTTTTTTTTACACAAAAATTAAAAAAAAAATATATATATATATATATATATATATATATATATATTAAAGATTATAATATCGTTTATTTTATTACATTATAATAATATAATTAATAATATACTTATTGGTTAGATAAAAATTATAATAGAGTAAAGATGAAAATAAAATTTTATATTATTGTTTAAACAATAATAAATTATCACTTTAATTTATCAAAACCTAATTATTCAAAAAATTCAAAATATACGTGTATTAGTAATTATAACTTAAATTTATAAATTTTACAATTAAAACTCATTTTTAAATTTTAATAATAATTATAACCTAATTACAAATTTAAGTATTTTTGTTAGGCTATAATTAATTGATTAAATAGTAATTGAGTTATAATTGATATTTAATTGATAAAAAATTAATTAATTAATAGGTAATAAGTACACTTATTTTCTCCTAATTTTGCAATTGGATTATAATTGTTACTAAAATTTAAAAATGGATCCTAATTGCAAAATTTATAAGTTTTGACTATAATTACAAATACGCGTATACTTTTAGATTTTTTAAATTATTAAGTCATTTATCAACAAAAAGTCAATAACTTAATTGGACGAAAAAGAATAAAGCAAATTTTTGTTCGTCGTCATACACTGCAAATTAATGTAATTTTATAAGAAATTTTTTTTTTGTTATATTTGATGTATACACGGAGCTAATTAATAATTTATAGTTGAAAAAATAATAAATTAATATTCAAATATAAATAGTTATAAGTATAATAACAATTTTATATAAATAATTTATAATTTTTTATTTTTAATCTCAATTAATTTGTAATTTATTTTATTACATTAGATGTAATAAAATATTTTTAAATTTTATAAATAATTCAGTTTAGAATAAGACATGCAATCATTGATTTCAATGATTAAGAAAGTTAAATTCTTCTCTTGAAAAGGAGAATTTTGGATCTTAATTGGTTGATGCAAAACTCGAAAACATAATAGTAAAAAATACCAATTCCTTTTTGGAATACGGCAATGTAAGTGAATGAACTTTTATTATTATTATTATTATTATCTGAACTATTGAATCCTTATGATAATTTTTTGCCATTAGAATCCATAAGCCCTATTTAAAATAAAGTATTCGAGAAAAAAATTATTTCAATTAATAGAATTTATTAATTTTAATAATAGAATTTTTGATAATTTATAATACATCTTAAATTGATAAATCATTAATAAAATCTTTTAATTTTTTCATTGAATTGTTTTTTAAAATAAAAATTAATTTTTTTAAATATAATTTTTAAGTTAGAGAAGTATTAAAATAAAATTATATTCTATTAAATTTTTTGATTAACGACTATGTGTCTTTTGTTTTATTTTCTATGATAGGGGTATATATATATATATATATATATATGTATAAGTTTGTTTGTCTTTCATCATAAAAGTTAAGATAAGTTTGAGTTTGATATTAAAAAGATTGAGCTCATTTAAGAATTCATTAAATGACAATAAAGTCAATTTATAGGTTAATATGGTCACCAAATATAGTATGTTTTTTTGTAGATGCGCCAAACACAACCAAAATACTTTATATAATGGTTTTGTTAACAAAATTAATGGAATTCAAATGAAAAATTCATCTTTATAATAAGATTTGTATTTATATGTATTTTTTAAGTGTAATCAATTTTATTTATTTATTACAAGTTGTTAATGAAAGACTCTTTTAATTCCAAAAAAAGTTTTTTCAGTATCTAAAATTTTAAATCAATTGTAAATTTCTAATACTTTTCTTTGTTATATTCTTTTTCCTGTGTAAAATAATATTTTTAATTTATTTATTTTTCATCATAATTTTTGTATGGTTAGTATGACAATTTAAATTAATCAACAAAAAAATTTTATCTTAAATGTAAGTTCAACATAAAAAATTTTATTTTATATGTTTTAATTGATAAGAAAACATATTAAAATTTTATTATAAGTGAAACACTTATATTTTTTACCATAAAAATGTTCATTATAGATTGTTTATTTGGTTAATAAATTTGAAAAAATGTTTTCTTAATATTTTATTCTTTTTTCATGAAGCTGTTAATTATGAACGATCTCATTCAATCATGAACAATCTATTCAATAAAATGAATAATCTTATACAAGAAAAAAAATATTAAAAAGAAAATGAATAACCAAGTGAATGATTCTGTACAACAAGCAAATGTTCATTCAATCAACTGAATAGACCAATTCAATTTGTAATAGCTAATTTTCTATTTTTTTTTTCAAAAAGCAATAAATGAGTATATTGACTAATTTTTTTAATTCCTAATTTATATAAAAAGTTCCTTTAAAACCTTTATAAAGTAAAAATTGTAAGAGCAAAGAAAAAAGTTTAGAGCTAATTTTCTATATTTGAGTAATGAGAGTACAACAACAAATAACTTGTATAGAGAATTAGATATCTTTGGGCACTAATTGCATTTTATTGCTTATTTGACAAATTTAAGTACTTATCTTGGGTAATTTCTTTATAAGGACATTTAGGTTTATACTTAATTTACAAAAGCACAGTTAGATTAGTGTTTAATCGTAACAAAAAGTTGGCCAAGAAAAAAAGTGTAGAAGATTATCTTTAAACCTATAAAGAGGAATATTATCCTTGGACCTATGAAAGGAAGGGCAAAGCTCTATATAGTTATTTAAGGAGAGGATATAAGCACATTACCAAATCTTTGTGTATTCCTTCCTTCCTCTTCTACACTTTTATTGTTGGACTAGGTTTGTCAAACCTAGGTGAAAAGTCTCTTTTGATATTGACAATGTAAATTGATAAGTTCGAATATATTGTTTAAGTGTTGATTTTTCAATTTTTAAATTAGGTTTGCATAGGTGAAAAGTCTCTTTTGATATTGACAATGCAAATTGATAAGCTCAAGTTTAAGTGTTGATTTTTCAGTTTTTAAGTTAGGTTTGCATTGGAAGTTGGATGAAAGTTTAAATCTAAAACATTGTGTGAGACATACAATTCACGATCAAGAACCTTAAAATCGCGCTTGTGAGCTTGAAACAAGAATGGATGAACTTGAACCAGATGAATTCGTGAAGCAAATCGCAGATCCTACCAAGGAAGACATGATCTTCATATAGTCTGAATCGTGGTGACATTCACATTCCCAGTCATATCCTTGACTTTTATAGTTGTATGGAGGAAACCAAGTACATAACCAAAGCTTGCCAGGTGTCTAAGATAACCATTAACATATCAAAATTCGTGAGGGTGGAAAAGCTATCAAGACCGTGACCCGTTAAAGCATTTTTTCCTTACCAAACGAAGGATTCACGGTCACTGTCTTGTATAAGAATGACCTTAATCACGACTGCGACTTTTGGTTGGTTGGATGAATACAATGATTATTTTTCTTGGAAATCCAATAGCGACATGCCACGTGGACTATACGTTAGATACAAACGGGGTTCTCCACCATAATTTCAGTCCTTATAGTGCAAAATGGAAATTTGCGATTGTGAAATGCCAATCACAATTGCGGAACTAATCTGATAGGCATTTAATGCAAAATCTGCCTAACTTACCTTAGATAGTTAGACATAATTTCTTTGTAATGTCTCTTTATTGGTTATTGCTTATAAATACTCTACTAAACAAACAAGAATACAAGAGAATAACATTGAATATAACCAAACTCTTGCCATTTTGTTTCTCAACCTTAAATTCTTTGTATATGAGTTGATATTGTTCAGTGTAAGCATTAAACACCATTGAAATTGGATTTGAGAGTTATGCTAAATTGTAAAACTCTTGTATAGGTTAAATGTGAGCCTTTGGGAAAACACTTGAGAGGTTTCCTTGTATGAGCTTTAAAACACAAGTTGTAAGATTGTGTGTGAGCTATAAAATACGAAGTGTACAAGTTTTGTGTGAGCTTGAAAACACCATTTAGAGTTAGCAAAACACCCACTTATGAAGAATTTGAGAGTGGATGCAAGGTTCATAAACACCCGAACCATTATAAAATCATTATGTGTTAATTCCTTCTCCTTCAATCTCCCAAATTCATTATCTTCCCTCCAAACTTTTAAATTCTCATCAATTCAACCCCTCCTTTTTGTTACTTAAGGGCCAACATTTATCATTACTGAGAATGAGTTAAATTAGGAATGCATCAATCTACTATGACTTAAAGCCAAAGCTTTGAGAAAATTTCAAGTTTTTAAGAACTCAATTCACTCCCTTTTTAGATTGTCATTCTCACTAAGAGACCAACATATCCTACCACTTCTCTAAAAGAAAAAAGAAGGAAAAAAAAACTTGTTGCATTGAAAACCTATAAGAGTAAGTTAAATAAAAGTTAAAGCTAATGAAGAAAATAATAAAAGCTTGTTGCACTGAAAACATGCAAGGGTGACTTAAGCAAAAGTTAAAGTAGCTCACTAAGTAAAAAATTTTAAAGGATAACTTCAATAAAAGCAATGGCATAATGAAAGATAAAAAAAATATAAAAAGAAAATAACGAGAAAGGAAAATAGGCAATGGCTTTTAAAATTGAAGTTATATATTGAAGACTTAGATTTTTGCATTTGTTAATGGTTAGGGGCATCAATTATACTTTTATTAGATACCCAACACTAAACAGGTTCAAGCTCAGGTAGCTTCAGATCATGCAAAAATGTCATCTTTAAAGATATGCGACTAACATTAAAGTTTTTATTATGACTTACTCGACTCTCTATTTTCATAGTTTTGAATTATTCTAGTTGATTAGATTATGTGATGTCTAAAATTATCATGTTTTGTTTATGTGTTTTGCAAACATTGCATTGCATTTTATTCTTATAGATATTGTATGTTTATAGGCATAAGGCTAATTTTGTTTTGCTTGTAAATTTGGAGAATCCTTATCTAATGGCCATTAGAGAAGTGTATATAAATTTGAAAAAATAATTCTTAGAAGCACAAAATGGATAGAAATAAAATCATGGCCATGATTGGATCTTAATTTCCCAAGTGGATTAAAAAACTAAGTATGGACTTGTTAAGGTAAACACATTATAAAATCATGATTTCAAGGGATTAATGCAATTCTTTATGTTTTATCAGCAACATTCTTGATCAAAACCAACTTGGATGTTATTAGAAATATCAATTTATCTTATGAGACATATAAGATTTTGAACATATTAAGAAAATAGTCAAAGCCAATATGTATAGTACATTTCCATATCCAAAAACAAAGATGAACATCAAAATGCAAAATCAAGTAAAGAAGTACAATCTAGTGTCCACAATCAAACTGGAAGACCATAAATGGAAATAAAGCCTAGGATTCAAATGTCCTTAGCATCACCCTTCCTCGTTATTACATTTGCTTTGCTCCTTCACTCATAAACTTAATTATTTTTTCATAACCAGTTTACACAATAATCTTTCTCTTTTTGCAACCCTCATAATCAATAATAAAAGCAAGAAATAAGTGCGTTAAAATGCAATATATATATATATATATATATATTGAAAGCAATGGAAACAAAAAAGGAGTAAACTTAGATGGTTAGGAACAAAAAAACTCTTACTTTAGGGTGAAATGGTAAATATAAAAGATTAAGAGTAAGTAAAAGTATAACAAATTATGAAAGAGGGATGTGAAATAGGTAAAAGTGGTCTTTGAATAACTTGCACTAAAATGCATGTTGTGAAAATTAATGAGTGATTTATTGAGATCTTGAATATAAATTATATTAGCAACAATGAATGCACTTGAAGTTCTGCATGGTTGAATGTATTGCTATGAGCGTGATAAAGTATTATAATAAAATGCAAATAATCTATAGGAAGACTAATATGATTAATGCCATAAAGAACTAGATGTTTTCATGTTTATCAAAGTTCATTTTATATATATCTTGTTGGTTTCTTATTCATTTTTATTACTTTATTGGTGATATGAGAAAGTGTGAAACAAAGAAAATAATAAAGATATATAGATAACATTAATATGATATAAAGGAAAATAATAAAAAAAAAAAAGAGAAAAAGAAGAGTGAGATGGAAAAAATAAAAGAAAGAGAAAAAAACAAAATAAATTAAAAAAGAATAAAAAAAGAGAGGGCATAAAAAAAAAAAGAACAAAAGACTTTTGAGAATGAACACGGAATGGTAAGAAAAGACTTGAGAAAATAGAAAACAAAAGCCAAAATTAATGGAGAAATATACTACAGTTAGAATTTGTTAAAAAGTAGGCTATGATCAAAATCAGCTAAAAAGTAGGTTATATTTAGATCTAATCCAGAAGAAGGCTACAGTTAGGATCAATTGAAAATTAAATTGCATAAATGACAAAGTTAGTAGAGGATTAAGTTGAAAAAGATTCAACTGAGAAGTAAGCTGAAGAAGATCCAACTGAGAAGTAAGTTGAAAATGGAAGCTAGTTAATAAATAAGTTTAGAATAGAATTCAAATCTAGATAAGTATCTAACTCATATAGTTATACTTTGGATATAATAAAATAAAAAAATGAAAAAAAAAAGAGAGAGAACAAGTAAATTGAAATGTAAGAGAGAAAATCATAGAGGTATAAGAAAAACATAGAAGAGAAAATCATAAAGGTATAAGAAAAGAAAGTTAAAGAAGAGATTAAAATAAGAAAAACAAAAAAAGGGAAAGAAAAAATGGATAAGAGGAGATAAAAAGAAAAGATGAAAGAAAAATTCAAAAAGAAAGCATGGTTCTAATAGAAAAATAAAGAGTTAAATAGATTAAAAAATCAAAGGTAAAATTTGAAAGATTATTATCATAAGTCTAACAAAAAAGTTTGCCTAACTATAAATACTTGAGCTTTATTGCAAAAAATTAAATAAATGGTCATCATTGCTCACTATATTGTTAGTGATTAGAGGTTACAAAAGAAAATTATTAATTTCATTCAAATTTGTAGTTATAAAGGAGAGTTTATTGACATGAAAATTGAGTTTTTTTTTTGCTTGATTGGGGATGGATAAGGTACTTACAATAGCAATTAACAATATTAGTTTGAATGATATAGTCATCGAATATTTAAGAAAGAAATTAATTGGTTAGGGGTCTAGTATTTCAAAGACAATTATCTTCATAGGAGATGCATTGCCTATATTATCAATTTAGTGATTATGAATGGGTTAAAGGAAATAAGCATGCCAGTTAAAAGAGTTTGAGAAGTAGTGATATATGTGAGACAATCTTTTATTAGATTGCAAAAACTCAAGGAATATTATGATGTTGATAAGGTGGAAAGTAAGATCTTGCCACCTATTTAATGTTAAATGTACCTCAAAAATTTAAAATAGCTTTTGAGAGGCTTTAAAATCAAGAAGTTAATGATTCAGAAAATCCAAAAGTATGCGTCTATTTGCAATTATAACTCAAAACTTATAAACCTTGCAATTGGGACCCTTTTTTGAATTTTAGTACCAATTATTGCCAAATTACAAAATTATGAGAAAATTAGTGTGCTTATTATGCATTTATTAATTAATTAATTTTTATCAATTAAGTATCAATGATAACTTAATTACTATTTAATCAATTAAATGTCAATTAATTATAGCCTAATAAATACACTTTTTGTTCTCCTAAATTTGTGATTTGTCTATAATTTTTACTAAAATTAAAAAATGGATCTTAATTGCAAAGTTTATAAGTTGGGCTGCAAAGTTTTATAAGTTGGGGTATAATTACAAATACACACATACTTTTAGATTTTCTAAATCATTAAGTCAAAATCAAAATCAATTCTTTGCTATTAATCTTTGTCATAAACATGGGAATGGTGGAGTGCCAAATTCTTTAGATTGAAAAAATATTAAAAAAACGTCAAAACTATTAGGCAATTTTGATTATCTTACCCTAAAGATTTCTAAGTTTTTATATGTTACATATAATGATTTCTTTCTTAAGATTAGTATAATTGATTGATTGCTTGTTGCAAGCATAGAAGAACAATGATGACTTTAAGTTAAAATCAATCAAAATGAAGGGTAAGTTTGATAAATATTAAGAAGATCTAGACAACCAAATAAACTTATATTTATAGCCATTATTTTTAACCGATAATATAAGTGAATAAGAAAAAACTAGGTGTAGAATTTATAAAGAAAATGGTGGCCTTATGCACCAAGAAGGGGGGTTGAATTGATGCTTGATTTAAAAAATTAAAAAGAAGGTTAAGGTGTTTAAGAGGTTGAGAAGTAGAAGAGAACAGTCAACACAAAAAGTTTATAATGGTTCAAATCTTAATAAACCCTACGCCTACTGCTCAATTCTTCATAATTAGGTATTTTACTTAACTAAACTAGTGTTTTCAAGCACACACCCAACTTATACAACTTGTGTTTCATGGCTCACATAAAACCCTAACACCTTGTGTTTTTAGCCTCACACAAAAATCTCTCACAAGTGTTTTCGATAGGCTTACACTTCAACCTCTTACAAGAGTTTTAGAATCTAGGCTAACTCTCAACCTACTTACAAAGGTGTTTATTGCTCATGCCAAACAATCAATAATACATAAAGAAGAGTAAAAGAATGAGTAACAAATTGGCAAGATTTGGTTATAATTAATTGAATTCTCTTGCATTTAGGTCAGTTTGGTAGAGTATTTATAGTCCATATCCACCAAAGAGACGTTACTCAAAAACTATCCCAAAATCTCTAAGTTGTGCTAGGTAAATTTTGCATTAAATGCTTGTCATGAGGAAGTCATAGTCATTATTATCATTTCACAGTCGCAAATTTTCAATTTGCATTGAGGAGTCGAAAATCGATGCAGAGAACCTCGTTTTATGTGTAACAGCTAGTCCACATGTCCTTTATCCATTAGTTGCACAAGAAATATAGTCGTTGCGTCTAACTAACTAATTAAAAGTCGTGGTCGCAAGTTATCTTTGTCTTAAGCGTGATTGAGACTGTGAATTCCTCTGTTTGATGAGGAAACTACAACTTCTTGAGTTGCAGTTGCGACCAAATCTTCATCTTCTCGATTTTTGATTTCTAACAGTTCCCTTGGACACTTGGCATGTTATGGTTATGGTTTTAGTTTCTTTCTTTGTCACTATGAAATTCATGATCGCGACCTCTAACGCAAAAGCCACCGCAAATTCCTCTGTGAATCGACTGATGCTCCTTTGGCTGAGTCGCAGCTGTGAATTTGTTCTCAAATTCATTTGCCTTAGCTCCATCCATTCTAATAGTAATGTTGCGGTCGCGATTTAGGGGATATCAATCGAGATTTTGGATGTTCTTCTAAAACATGGAGATTTTGATTTTCATCCAGCTTTCAATGAAGATAAGCCTTATAATCTACAAAATAACACTTATTCAAAGCATTAGAATTGATCAATCTCCATTATCAAGATTAAAAGAGGCTTATGACATAGGTTTAACCAACCTAGTCCAACAATCTCCCCCTTTTTTATTTTGATAACTTAGATTGATCCTAAAGAAAAGTAAATGCATGAGTTGTGAAGTTGGGATGGTGAATGATCAAATAATCAAAAGATTTTAGACAATTATCAAATAATTCTAAGTATTCTAAGATAAAAATTATTTCCCCTTAACTTATGCTTTTCTTGTGCACAAAGCTCATTTTCTTTCAATGTTATTCTCTCCCCTTTTGGCAAGATAAAAAAATGGGTAAGTAGTAGAAAGTAAAAGAAGTGCATAAATTGAGATAAAGTAAACATAAAGAGAGAAAACAAGGATAACATATAAGTTGCAATCACATAACAATTAAAACAATGAATTGCAAACCAAACATCTTTATTTACTCAATAAACTGTGGGATTAACAACTTTACATTAAGATCTTAAAAATAGAAAAAGAAACCCTAAATACAAACTAAAAGATATGAGGACTATAGTCATCTCCAAAATCACCCAGTTCTTCATTATCTCCTCTACGTTCAATTTTATCACCCTTCTCAACCTCTTGGTTGTCCTCCTCTTTTGGTGTGTCCTTCCAATCCTTAAAATCTAGAAGATGGTAGGGAAGAGCACCTACTTTCTCCTATATGTCCACCAAGTCACTCTACAGGTGGGAGAGGAGGAGAAATCATCTCTTCAACATCCTCATCATCTTGTTCAATTTCTTGTTGATGGAGGTAAGAGAGATTTTGGTTTTGGGCTTAGGTTAGGGAGATGGAACAGGTTGGGCTCCCTCTTCAATGACAAACCTTTTTCTTTTAGAGGCTTGGAAAGGCTCTAGCTTATTGGCTCCAAAAGTAACCAAAGTGTATGAGTAAGAGTTAGAGTGAATGACTTTTACATTGATGAGATAGGGGAGGTCTAAAAAATTTTAGGAAGGGAGAAGCTTCTTAGTGAGGAATTTTTTCATTTTCCTCATTAAGAGCACCCATGTATCAGTTGATAGTAGTGACATGAAAGGGAGAAGAAACTGACTTTTGGGTTTGATGCTCATGTGAATCAATTGATCCATAAGATAACAATAAGTTTGTGTGGGTTTATTTTTGATAAGAAAGAAAAGGAAAGCAAAATCTTTTGGGATACTTTTTCGTTACCATCACCTCTTGCGTTAATGCAAAAGGCGATGATACAATGAAGTAACCCAAGAAAGAGGATTCATATGTATTTGGTTAAGGAGGTTTTGGGGTCATGTTTGGTTTGGAAGGAAATTTTGAACCAAACTTGGGATATATAACATCAAGAGTGGAGATGATGAACAAAATGTTATCTCCGACTTGAAGATTAAACAAATTGAATAGTTGTTAAAAAAAGATGAAAAAAGGGTGTCTAAAAGCACAAAATGCTAACTCGTATTAATCGATACAAGATTCTGCTCTCTAACTTAGAGCCATGATACATATGAATTCTCGCATGATTTCCTCATATCCTAGTTTGTCATGAAATATGAATTCGTTCCATCCCAGGTTTGAAAGAAATGTGTGGATCTTATCTTTGATTCTTAGCGACTCAAAAAGGAAAGTGGAATGGATTTTGTTCAGTAAGATTATCTTAAAAGCATTTGCTTTGTACCAATCCTTTTCCTCTTTTGTTATCCCTTTCATTAAGTGTAGAGCCAGTAGTCCAAAAGGTTGTGCCACTGCCTTTCCCTTTTCTGCTCTTGAAGCTTTCTTAGGGGTCATTTGTGAATGAAGAAAGGTATGAAGGTTTTAAGATTAAGGAAGAAGAAAGATGAAGATATTTGGAAGGAATGAATAGAAACACTATTTGAGGGGTTTATATAGGCTAAGAAAGGGTGTGAAAATGGCTAAAAATGGTCAGAAATGAATTAAATGAAGGAGTGCAATCGGTTGCCAATCAAATCACTTAAATATGTGACAGTTACCCAAAGTCACAATCATAACCTGCAAGTCGCAACTGTTAATTGTGGAAAATATGAGTAACGGATAAAAAATCCTCAGAAAATGGCACGTTCAACAATCAAAAGATTTAAAATCTGAACAAACTTGTGGTGGGGATTGACAATCACGACCGCGAATTGATTATTGATAGTCGAATGAGGAGTATTTGTAATTTGCAATCGTGAACCAAGGAATAACGACCATGAATACAAGTCATAAAAGATAACTAAGAAAAGATAATACTTGACTATCTAAGCTATGATCTACTTAATATATTGATATCCAATTTATGCAAATTGGCATAGAGAGGTACAATTGCTCACAAGATTAGGACATCTGAAGATATAAATATCACATACAACATCCATAGTGATCATTTAATCAAGGAATTATGTAACATACAAAAAGCATTCTAGAGAGATCCATATTTCACTTTAGGGAGCTTCCGTCAATCATTCCCAATTCTATCTTAATGAAGTTCATCCTTTCTTCATTAAAAGGCTTTGTGAAAATGTCCATAACTTGATGATTTGTGTCTATAAATTCTAATGCTACATCACTATTTTGGACATGATCTCCAAGAAAATGTTGTCTAATGTCTATATGTTTGCTCTTAGAATATTGGATCAAAATTTTAGAGAGATTTATTACACTAGAATTGTCACATTTGATGGAAATGTGATAAACAACTTTGCCATAATCCTTTAATTATTGTTTCATCTGAAAGACTTGGGTGCAACAATAACCCGCAGCTACATATATAGCTTCGACAGTAGATAAGACAACTGAAACTTACTTCTTGCTAAACCAAGAAACTAAACACTCTCTTATAAATTGGTAAGTTCCATAAGTGATTTTCTATTTAGAAGACTATCGGTATAATCCACATCCAAACAACCTATGAGCCTAAATGAAAAATCTCTAGGATACCATAAACCTAAGTACAATGTGCCATGTAAATATTTGAAAATCCTTTTAATAGTATTCAAATGAGATTCTTTGGGATAAGATTGAAACCTAACACACATGCATACACCAAACATTATATCAGGTCAAGAAGTGGTAAGATAAAGTGAAAAATCGATCATAACTCAATATCTCTTCTCATCAATCGACTTTCCCGATTGGTTCTTGTCCAATTTGATGGCAACACTCATTGGTGTTTTTGCTACTTTACATTCTTGCATGCCAAATTTCTTGAGAAAGTCATTTGTGTATTTGGTTTGGTTGATGAAGATCCTTCATTTGGTTTGCTTGATTTATAGATCAAGGAAAAACTTAAGCTCTCCCAACATGCTCATTTCAAATTACCTAGTCATACACTTAACAAAATCCTCACAAAGAGATTCACTAGTAGTATAAAAAATGATATCATCAACATAAATTTGCACTATTAGTGTATCATGATTACACCTTTTGACAAACAAATTTGTGTTAATCTTCCCCTTTCCAAAATCATTTTGCAAAAGAAAAGAACTAAACCTTTTATACCAAGCTCTTGGAACTTGTTTCAAACCTTACAAGGCTTTATTCAATTTCAAAACATAATTTAGAAAAGTAAGTGATTCAAAACCAGGGGGTTGTTCAACATAAACTTCTTCCTCAATAACACCATTTAGAAAAGCACTTTTGACATCCATTTGAAAATAATTTGAAATTCATGTGATATGCAATGCCAAAAGAATCCTAATGGGCTTTAACCTTACTACAGGGGCATAGGCTTCATCATAGTCAATATCTTCCTCTTGGTTGTAACCTTTAGCAACCAATCTAGTCTTATTTCTAGTGATAAATCCTTGCTCATCTAACTTTTCCTAAACACCTATTTACAACCTATAATTGGGTGTTCTTTAGGCCTAGGAACAAGTTTCTACACATTGTTTCTCTCAAATTAATTAAGTTTCTCTTGCAATCACCTAACTCTCATCATCAATAGCCTCATCAATAGATTTTGGCTTAAATTGAGAAACAAAGACAAGATTATTATCTAAAGTATTGAGTTGAGATCTAGTACTTACACCATTGTTGAGATCTAGTACTTACACCATTTGAAGTATCACTAATAATTAAGTCCTTGGGGTGATGCTTAAAAAATTTTCAATCTTTGGAAATATCTTAGTTTGGTGATTTCACTTATTGATGTTGAGGATCTTTATCTTCTCTTGACGATTTGCTTTCATCATGGTCCTTATCCTTTTTATCCTCCAAATCTAATTTCTCAAAATCACCTATAATGTCATTAACCAAAGAACCTTTCCTAAGATCAAGCTTACTAGATTCATCAAACACAATATCCATAGACTCTTCAACAATCATTAAACTTTTATTAAAGACCCTACAGGCTTTGCTAGTCTTGGAATAACCTAAGAAGATGTCTTCGTTAGTTTTTGAATCAAATTTCCCAAGATTATCCTGGGTATTCAAGATATAACACTTACATCTACTCTTAGGTATGCTAACTTAAGTTTTCTACCATTCCATAGCTTATAAGAAGTTTTATTAAGAATGTGTCTTTTGAAAACTCAATTTACAATATAACACGAAGTATTGATGGTTTTGGCCCAAAAGTAATTTGGCAATGAATACTCATTGAGCATAGTTCTAGTTATCTTTACTAGAGTCCTATTTTTCCTCTCTACAACACCATTTTGTTTTGGTGTTCTAAGAGTTGAAAAGTTATGAAAAATCTCATTCTCTAGGCAATAAGATTCAAAAGACTCATTTTGAAATTCTTTTCTATGGTCACTTTTTATTGAACAAATGAAGTAACACTCTTCATTTTGAATCCTTTTTGTAAAACTTTTAAAAGCATCAAAAGTATCATTTTTATAAGCTAGAAAGTAACCCCAAGTAAACTTAGAGTAATTGTCAACTAGGACTAGTACATAATGTTTTTCACCTAAGCTAGCACTCTTAGTAGGTCCTATCAAATAATTGAAGAGGTCTAGATGTACTTACAATGTTCTTTGCTTTGAAGGAAGATTGATGTTGCTTCCCCATTTGGTAAGGACCACATGTCTTGTCTCTTGAGACCTTAACATGGGAAGACCTTCCACTAGTTTTCCCTTTGATAAGCTTTGTAAGAGTTCCATGCTAGCATTTTCAAGTCTTCTATGCCATAACTAAGCTTCATTTTTTTGACATAAGACACCTAAAGGATTGGTTAGCCAAATTGTTTAAGTCAATTAGGTAGGTATTGCCCTTCTTTTCACCCTTGAAGACTACCTTTTTATCCATCAAAGTGGTAACTCGGTATTTTCTAGGGTCAAAGGTGACTTTATTACCTTTGTCACATAATTGACTTACACTAAGTAAGTTATGTTGTAAGCCATTAACAAGTAAAACATCATTAATTAAAGAACAACCATTCTTACCAATGGTCCTAATGCTAATTACCTTACCCTTGGCATTATTTCCAAATGTGACATTATCACCCTCATTTTCCTTTAGGGCCATGAATAGCTTCTTATTCCCCATCATGTGTTTTGAGCGTCCACTATCTACATGCCAATCAGTTGCTTCATTGGTAGCTGCCAAACACCCCTACACAACATAAGTAAATCATCTTTGCTTTGGTACCTAAGCATACATGGGTCCTAGGGTTAGATTTTGAAGGATCCTTCAATTTGAGGTGTGCTTTCCTAATGTAGTAATAAACATTTATGTGTTCATACTTCACGCAATAATGACATTAGAGTTTAGACCTATATGTCTTTTGCCTATGCATTGCTTTGGTATGAGTGGGGGATTTCCTCATACCAATATGATGTGTGTGTGAGCATGAACATATATGAATGGGTGTAAGACTAGATTTTCTATGTGTGTTTGAATGGACATGCCTTTTATTGTACATGTATGCATGATTGGCCTTCTTAGAAATAGGCCTTGAGCCTTGTTGCACTTTTCCTTTGCCTTTGGGTAATGGTGGTTTAGTGCTTTGAGCACTTTTCTTTCCAACAACCTTAATACTTGAAGTTTGAGGTGTCGAGGCTTGATGAATGTTGTGAGTGAAGGTATGGAAGAGAAGGCTCCATTACAGTTTAGACCATACCAAACTAAGGGAGGTCTTTGTGATACAATAAGTGTATCCAAAGTTTCTTTACCCTTGTGGAACTTAGAAATAAAGTTTCTAAGCTCAATGACTTCACCTTTTAAGAAGTTGTTTTCGTTTTTTAATGAAGTTAGAGATGAAAATGACTTAGATAGACTCTCCATAGACTTTTTGAGTTCTTTATTTGAAGCCCTCAATTCACTTATAAAACTATTTAGGGATTTAAATTCATCCTCTAATTTAGTGAATTTCTTCTTATAAGTTTTCATTTGTGACTTATATTTGTCACATTTCATGGTAAGAGCCTCTAAAAGCTCATCATCCACATCATCTAATTCATCAAATTCATAATAAGAGAAAGGTGAAGAGCTTACCTCATTAGATGAATCCTCTTGAGCCATAAAGCATAGGTTTGTAACCTCTTCCTTTCATCTTCTTCAGTTGAGCTATCATCCTAAGTGGCTTCAAAACTTTTTTCTTTTTTGTTTGTCCCCTTTCTTCTTCTTCTTCTTCTTCTTCTTCTTCTTCTTCTTCAACTTGGGGTAGTCATATTTGATGTGGCCTTGCTTGCCACATTCATAGCAAGTGACATCATTTAATCTTTCTTTAAGAGTTGGAGTTACTTTCTTAAAGTTCCTTCTTTCTTTCCTTCTTTTAATCAGCTCCTTAGTTCTTATTGAAAGTATTACAAACTCTCCTCATCTTTGTCACTTTTCTCTTCACTTAAGGCTGCTTCTACTTCTTTCTCCTTTGATGAAGACTTGAGTGCCAAGATCTTTCTTTCTAATTTTTCAGATTTCTTTCCTTGACCTCTCATTCTGTTCATTTATTCATCCTTCTTCGAGGCTAACTCATGATTTAAGAATTTGCCTATTAAGATATTTGTTGGCACCTTTTCCATCTCCGGGTTGGACTATTGGACACTACACACACTTGCACCAAATTTTTTAAGAAGTAAAGATTTCAAAATTTTAGAATTTACCTCATGATTGGTGAGAATTCTCCCAAACTTCTTCATATTGGTGATGATTGCAAGGAGTTTATTTATCATATCTATAATGCTTTCTTTCTCCTTTATCATAAATAGCTCCCACTCCATCACATACAACTCAAGTTGGCTAGATTTCACAAAGGTGGTGTCCTCATGATAGTTCTCCAAGACCTTTCAAATACCATGAGGAGTAAGGCAATGTTGACCCTTCTAATTTCTTCTCTTGAAAAAGAACTTAGAAGGATTGCCATGACTCTTTTATTTCTGCCATTGGATCTCCTATGAGTCTCAACCCACTCCTCTCTAGGGATCAACTCCTCATTTCATCCACCACTTTGGTAAGTTAATTCCACTCTTTTGCAATAATATCCCAGAAGTCTACCACATCACTATCTAGATAGGTTTCCATCCTATACTTCCAATGAGTATAGTTTGATCCATCGAAATATGGCTTGAGGTGGGTGTGGATTCCATCTTGTGCCATGATCTTTACTCACACAATTAAGCTTTAAAGTGATACTTGGCTCTGATACCACTTGTTGGCTTAGTGCACCAAGAAGAAGGGTTGAATTGGTGGCTGATATAAAAAATTAAAAAGAAAGTTAAGGTGTTTAGGAGGTTGAGAAGGAGAAGAAAACAATCAACATAAAAAGTTTATAATGTTTCGGGTCTTAATAAACCCTACGTCCTCCCCAATTCTTCACAATTGGGTATTTCACTCAACTAAGCAAGTGTTTTCAAGCTCATACCTAACTTATACAACTTGTATTTTAGGACTCACACAAAACCCTTACGCCTCATGTTTTTAGGCTCACACAAAAATCTCTCACAAGTGTTTTGGGTAGGCTCACACTTTAACCTCTTACAAGAGTTTTAAAATCTAGGCTAACTCTCAACCTACTTACAAAGGTGTTTATTGCTCACACCAAACAATCAACAATGCATAAAAAAGAGTAAAAGAATGAGTAGCAAATTAACAAGAGTTTGGTTATAATTAAATGAATTCTCTTGCATTTACAACAGTTTGGTGGAGTATTTGTAGCCTACATCCACCAAAGAGACGTTACTCAAAAACTATCCCTAAATCTCCAAGTTGTGTTACGTAGATTTTGTATTGAATGCTTGTCAGGCAGAAGTCGTGGTCGCTATGGTCATTTCATAGTTGCAAATTTCCAATTTGCACTGAG